>VYXC01010966.1:89153-338274 GCA_013397175.1 Platysteira castanea
TTCCCTTCCCTTCCCTTCCTTTTTCATTTCCCCTCCTTTCCTTGCTTTTATACACGACCAGTTACAACACAACTGTCATTTACTTTACCCAAAGTTAATGGGCAACCAAAATAACAGCCTCTTGAAGTTGTCTCTAGCTGAGAAAAGCTCCACAAATAGCATTCTTCAAAACTGTCTCTGTACTGATAAAACTGCTTGAGAAGAAGGCCCAGTAAGACTCCAGGACATAATTAGATATGCCCTGAATTTCAATGTCTAGTTTGGATTATTTATTCATTCATTTCTTGTCAGGATAGGCCAGATCCTTGGACCTTACTATCTGATAGAAAACAACGTTTTGATAAGCATAGCTGATTTTTCCTTTTTGTTTTCTTTTTTTTTCCTCTCTGTTTTTGTTTATAGTGATTGCAAAGGGTTTCCTGTACTGCAGCAGAAAGCTGGCCTATCCTGCCAACACTGTCTGTATTACAGAGTGGGATTTCATGGTAATTATAACAAAGTATTTTTATGGTTGGAAGCAGAAGCTTCCTTTAAAATGCACTCAAAATGCAGTGGTTTATAAATAAATTTCTCTCTTCCATCGTCTCCCAAATATTAATGTGCAGTGTCTTTTTGCCAAAAAGAAACAAGTAAGATTGTCTAATCTTGAATAAGTGTACAGAACTCAGTAAATGCATAAAATGATGGTCACATGGCTCTTGAACAATCCTAATGACAAAATTTTTCTACTGTAGATTGCCAGTGTTCCTGAACTAGATTTCAACCCTTCAGCAAAGAACTTTCTCTTGAGTTTCCTTCCAGCCCAAGTGTGTTGCCATTTCTGAAGTCTATCTTGATTAAACTTCTGTGTGAGATATTGATAAAGTTGCACCATTCAAAGGTACAACTGTCTTAGTCCAACTGAAGCTGTTGTAGCCAGCAGGAGGTACCACTACCTGCAGGGGTTTGTGCTACTCTCCATGAAACAGCACCTTCTTTTAAGCCTATGTTCTTCAGCCTCAGAGAACAGAAATAAGTTCGGTGCCTAGGGAAACATTTATTTTAGAAAATGCTGTAAAGCCTTTATTATATTGAGTGAAGAAGGAATTTCAAACTTCAATAATGTGACCTTTTTGCTTGAATATTCTTTTACAATGCAGTAGAAACCCCCAGTGAAATGCAAGGCTATACTTCATAGCTAAATATGAACTATACCGTACCCATGAAGTGCTTTTTGTTGATTTTTCTTTTTTAGCCCATCAGAGCAATATTCAGTTCAACATCTCAGTCATTTTAGATTGAAAGAGATTAGCTATGCTATAGAAACACACATCCAGTGCTAAGTTAATGAGACCTCAAAGCCATTTTCTCCAAAGCAAGAAGGGCATAAACACAGTCAGAGATCTCTCATCCTTACTGTTGGCATTGTTCTGGGGAGCAAGGGAAAAAATTCTTGGCAGGATTGCCATTCATCACTTCACGTTCCTGTTTGAAACATACAATGAGCTCACTGTTTTGCAAGGAGAAAAAGTCAGTCATTAACTAAAGCAGTTTCTATTCAGGAAGAGATTATGGGTAATAGCATTCAGTCTACCAATCTAATTTTTGTGAGATATTTTCTAGTGTCCATCTTCTTTTCACTGACAAATTGTGCTTGTTTTGGCTGGGGTAGAGTTAATTTTCTTCACAGTGGCTGGTGTGGGGCTGTGTTTTAATCCTTCCAGTTCTCTCCCTGATCCTGCGGGTGGGGAAGTGAGGGAGCAGCTGCATGGGGCTTGGATGCTGGCTGGGGTTAAACCATGACACAAATGTAAAGTAGGCCTAGAAAACGCTGTTTGGTGGCATGCACTAGGAGACAGTTTCTACCTGAAAAGGTTGTGTCTGCAGCTATTATGAAAGCTTAGAACAGACCCAGTGATTGCTAGGATCAAGCAGATCTGTTACCCATGACTGCCACAGTGCTCGTGGGCACAGTCAGGAGCACTGTGCCCTATCTGAGGTACAGTTGTTTCTCTGCTGCCATTCCACAAACAGAAGTATGAAAGTTCTTAACAAAAACAAGGAAGTGTCGAAGTGACATGAAGTCAGCTGTGAAAGAGGGGAACACACAGCTGGAACTAGGCTGTGGGACAAAACAACATGCTTTGTTGGTTGGGTGGAATTAGTAGACAGATAACATACATGATTTGGATACCTGAAGTAGCCTATATTTTATATCAGGTTTCTAGAGAGGTATGACATTCTTGTGATACACCTGGTTTCTTTCTATAGCCATTTTCCTCATCTGACAGCATTTTTCCAAGACGTGGCTGTTGAAGGGTGCTGTATCTTCCTCTGGGGCCTATGACTTTCTTGGCCATGTACCTCTGTTCCTCCTCATTTTAAGATATTCTGAGAAGGCATACATTTATTTCACTGTTTTTATTTTTTTTTAATGAAGAAATCAGTCAAAAAGGTGGCCAGAAAGAAACACACAAACATTTTGTATCTTTGAGCCTGGATGCAGCCTGCAACTGCCTGTGTTCCCTGGTCTATATATGCAGTCCCCAGCTATGGTCTGCCTGCACACTTCCCCCAGCAATGATCCTGCTCTCCCAAGACCACTGGAGACTCAGGACCTCTGAAGAGAGGCCACAGGTCCACAAAAAGCCCAAGTGGTGACACCTCAGCAATCATGCAACCTGCGTGGCATCCGAAGCCTTCTGACTGCCATCCGCAGAGAAGGGGAAGGAATGGATGTCAGCTCCCAGAACAGGGCTTCAGGTGACAATGGATGTTCTCTGAGCTGCCTGGCACTTCAGAATTCAGAGAAGTGGATTAGATCTAGTGCATTGGCAGTGATGTGGAGATGAAAGTGACTGTCCAGGCTTGGCTTGCATCACTCCTGATAATTACTTCTCTCCCCAACCCCTGACCTTGTCCATATGTGTCAGGGAAGGAAACAGTCTTGTTGTAGATTGAGTCAATATTTTAGTGAGAGACTCTGAAAATCAAGGAAGCTGGAAAAACAGACTTTTACTTTCATTTTTTACCTGATTGAGCTGTTTATCTGAAGCCTTTTAAACAAAATAAAGCAGAGGAGACAAGTTCCCCAACAGTCAGATTCCCTCAGAGACTGAATCTGGGACTTAAACTAAACCTGGATTAGTGAAGCAATCTGTTAGCAGAGATGTTAGAAATCATTATTAGGTTTGGGGGTTTTGCTTGTTTGGTTGGTTGTTTTGGTTTTTTTTCCTCAGAAGATTGTGGTAGAAAGAAAGTCTGCCTGAAAAAATGCAAAAGAATCTTCAGTGAGTGAGACTGCAGCTATTGCCTAAAAATACTAGATCTAATCTAACAAGTAGGATGAATTACCAAAATAATAGCTCTGTACATTTTGACAGAAAAGATAAATGCACTGGCTTTGGTTTGTGTTGGGGCTTTTTCCTCACTAAAAATAAGACAATATTTGCGTCTAGGATGTGGGTAAGGCATGTAGCACATACATACTCGCTAAGAAATATGTACTATAATTACACACAGCATATAGAAAATCATATTTATCTATTGTTCAACAACATAAGGGGGGAAAATTAGCTCACCTTTTGTGCCCTGCGCTTGTCTGCTCGTTGATTCTGGTGGTATATACGGCTGAAGTTGGAGACAATTACAGGAACTGGCAGAGCAATGACCAAGACCCCACTCAGGGAGCATATTGAACCAAAAATCTTGCCAGCTATTGTCTTTGGCACCATGTCACCATACCTGGGTTAAAGAAAACAAAAGGCTTAGTAAAGACAAAATCTCTTCTAATTATTTAATTTTACAATGAATTAATTGCACAGTAGATTTTACTTCTCTTCTCAAATAGTACTTGCTGCATAGAGGTAATGCTTTATACACATATTCTTACATATACAGCATGCCCATTGTTGTGCACAAATAATTTTAATTTGAAACTAATTTTGGGTCACCTGTCTGTCAAACTGTGGGCAGGTAAATCACATGTTTTACCTGCTGTACTCTTCCCAGACTGCCTCTATTGCAATGGAGAGAGAATGACCTTGCTAAGAAAAAAACCCCAGTGTTGAAGTTCAGTCCTTACACTGTTTACTTGTTGAAATAATTCATCAATTTCACTGGCAAGATCTGAGAGAGGCCACTTGGTAAATTAGATGCTAAACTGAATAATCTGTTGTCTCACTTAAGCTGATAAAGTACTTTCATTTAGCAGGGTGACACATTTTTGCAACAGGTTTCCCAGGAGATCATGGACTTTCTCTCATTGTATTTTTTCAACTTGGCTAGACAGAAGCATGTCTGACCTAACTTCTTGTGGTTGACATGAGAAGCCAGAGTAGCTGAGCTCCAGATGTCCCTTCTATGGTCTAGGTGAAAGCAAACATGAAAAACTCAAGCCACAAGCAAGCAACCAAACAAATTGTAACTGCAACCCTGGCAGTGCTCAGAATTACTAAAACTACCTCCTTTCTTTATGATATTGGATATTGTTTTGTCCAGCAAGTAAGAATAAAGTGCTGCTGATGTAGATAAAGGCACTCCAGTGACAACATATTAAGAGATATTAGCTCTTTGCATTTTGCTATATTCTGTAGGGGACAAGTATGTAATTACATACTACAGAGTTTAATAAAAAGATGAATTACTTTCAAGTACTGTTTGGTTTTTAACTTTATTGGATTTTAAGTTATTATTAAACATTGATTTTAGCTTGCGAGTTTAGTATGCTTGTGAACAGAGAGATAGCACATTTCCTATTACAAAGAATTTATACTTAACAGAAGAAAAGTTAAGAAATAAAACTGCAGGGGGGACAGTGTTTAGAAAATACTATCTGTAAAACAAAACCTGTCTGTTTAGCAAGAACTGGAAAAATAATAGAGAAGAAGTGGGAAATCTTCAAGTCAGTGTCCGAATTGTGCACCTAATCACGAGGAGTGGATAAAAGGGTGAGGATTTGGGATGATGGAGAAACTATATGAAGCTAGAGGACACCTTCTAGCAATGAGAGCTCAGCTCATGTCAAAAGGAGGTGAAGATGAATGGTTTCTATTTTTTAAGATATGAGGTAAGTGTTGAACATAAATATTCAAATAAGTTGTCATCCAGGCAGATATAATATAGATGACCAAGTCTTAGACTATTGACATAGATTATGTTGTGTTAAATAAATATGTTTGCTTTACCAAGCATGTCCAAGTGTAAAATATTCACATGAATAATATAATTAATATTTCTGCCAATACCCCTACCCCCCTCACACATACACTTACTCAGAATTTGAATATTATTAGTTTCTTATTTTGTGACACGCAGGATTGCATGAAAAATACATAATTTAATAGAATCCATCTTTTAAATGAATAATACAGGTGGTCTTAATTAAAGATCTCTAAAAACTGGAAAAATACTAGTAAGAGCATCACTCATTGACATCAACATTTGCACCCCACAACATAGGCATTTTTGGTGCTTGTTCTTCTTAAAGCCAGAGCTGACTATCAACTGTATGCATGCCCAGCTGTTCTTTTCTTTGGGCAAGGAAGTGGATAAATGACCTTTCAATGTCTCTTTGACAAATGGGATCCCTAACACCTCACATTTTTTTTTCCAGGCAGAACAATAGAAAAAGCAGTGGGCATAGGGCCAGAGTGGCAAGCTTTGTGGAGAAGTCCTAGGATCAAATCACTGGTAAACATTTCTGCTTTACAATATTAATTAGTTTTACTTCATTGTTACAGACACAATCCAAGTATTTTCATATATTGGATCAAACTGTGTCAACAGAAACCTGACACAACCAGATTTTGAAATGCAAAATTTACACATGCCCAGTACTAGATCTCTTAAATTAGATCCCTTAAATGGGATTCCTAAACCTATATTTAGATGCTTATCACTTGAAATGCTAAACTGCTGAATCTCCACAAGCTTACATTGTCACCGATGGAAGCTGTGGACAGAAGGCATTGCTAGCTCTAATTAATTTGGCTTGAAATTGCTCAGGGATATAGTTCATCCTGTTGATAATGTGACACTATAATTATATGAATCAAGAGAAGACTGAAGCTTTAGGAGTTGTGACAGGAACCACAAGCTCATCTATCTCTAGCATTTCAGTATTTATGTGTGGACCTAACCAGTGACATAAGCAGATGCCTTTTCAAAATATTTTAGTGTTACAGAGTGAAATAAAAAATTTAGGATTGTTTTGACACAAGGAGGTACTTTGCAATGTTTTTCTTAGCTTCTGGATAAAATGTCATGCAGATGCATATACTGCTTACTTTAAAATAACTTGCTTTCGGTTACTTTTCTTTTTTAGCTTGCATCAGTTGCAGTACGGTGACATTTTCCAAAGGTAATGTTGCTTGTCTGTTATTTAGTGCTAGTAATACCTTTCACGTCATTAATAATTCTTACATAATTAGTTTTTCTCCTGTTGCTAACCACTGTGTTGGAGAAGTTTAAATAAAATTATGGTCAGAAAAAATTACTCCAAAGAAATTAGTCTTCCTAATTCTCACAGGGTGAGAAGCACATTTGGTGACTTTTGTGACAAAATAGAGGTTTTGCTACATTTACCCTGGTTAGCCTTGCTCTCCTCTGGGACAGTGACAGAGATTTTAGTCTAGTGTAGTCATGATCAGAATTGTTAATGAACTTCTTCCTCCTGGACTAAACATTACCTTTAGTTATACCTCATATATCACTGAACACCACCAATGGAAATGGATGACATAAAATGAAGGGAAAATTCCTTCTATAACCCCAACTGCAGTTGTTATATTCTTTGGAAATTCTAAATTTAAAAAAGAGTGTAACTCCATTTTCAGATGGCAGGGTAGCTTCGAAGTGCTAGTATTTCACAGTGGAAAATTTATACTTGTTCTCTAAAACAAAACCTAAATTCTGCAGAAAATCTGTTTTCTTCAGCCATAGAGACACAACAAATGTAGACTCTTATTAATCAATTTTCATGGACTCCCTTTTCAAGAGGGAACTATCTTAAGGTTTTATCTCGTGCAACTCTGCTTGTCTCACTTTTCCTCAGGCTGGAACTGCAAACATATTCTCCTTCATTTGCTTTTTCTTCCCTAGTTGCAGTCTTTCCATAGCTTTTTATATTGTCTGTTTGGCATATGCCTATTATTGTAGCAAAAGCTCAAGCCAGTCTTTGGGCATTTACGATTTGTACTGACAATCTAATTTTGTAATGTCAGAAGTGTCATCCCAGTATTTTATGTTCTGGATGCATGAATGAAAAGAGGCTTCATACTGATCCCTGATATCAGTCAGGTGCATTCTATTTCAGTAGCCGAAAAGGGAAGGGAAAAGGCTATGACAATCTAGGTGTGTGCCGATAAAGGACACAATAAAGGAAACTCTCACACCTGCTAGGTTCAGCAGAAAGAGGGAAAAAGAGAAGCTTGATTTGCATTTCTCATACTTTATAGGGTTCTCAGTTTCACAAGGGATTGGAGGACACGTCACTTCCTCCTCAATCTCACTGGAGAAAAAGGATGCTCACCAAACTTTCTCTTATCACAAAAGGAATGAAAAACAGAAAAGACGGTTAAATAAACATCGGCTATTGTTTACATGAAACTTCGTGAGAAAGAATTCTGACTCCATATTATACACAGAAGGCTTTAGCAAAACCAGGACAACATAGGTGTGTCAATCAAGTTCTATCAAATCACAAGTCAGAAACAACATGATCAAACTAATGCTTAGGTTTCACCAGATGTAGTCCAGAGAGGCCAGATGCTTGCAGCCCACGGGTATCTGTTCTCTAAGTGACACTGTACAGGGATGGATGGATTGGATGGATGGATGGATTTAAAGGCATTTATGTTTGTCTCACTTGTTTGCATTCATCAGGTGACAGACAACTTTTGCATATTTAACTCTTTACTGCAAGACAAGACAGCAAGCGAGTGGATTTCTTCGTTTTGCAAATACTGAATCTTTCAGTGTTGATGTCAGTAACGTGGGTGTGATGTAGCACTTTGCATGACAGACTGGGGGGAACAAAATGCAGCTTCAATCACACACAGAAGACGGAGCTCTTGCAGGAGCTTGGGTAAAACAAATCCATTTGGGGTTACTAATGCCCAGCCAGTAATCTCAGCATTGCCATGTCAAACCTCACCCAGGGACGTCCACTTGTCAACACACTGCTTTTCTAACTGAGGAGTGGAATATATCTGGTGTTGCATACCCATAATTCAAGAAATCTCAGACAACACAGGCTCTATTTGTGGCATCATCAGCTATTCATCTTATTCCTGAATCTAATGAAATCCAGTTTTTGACGCCTCTAAGATGAAATATTTCATAAGTCAAAGGTCCAAATTGTAACTGAAATTAATCATGCTTTTTGGCCATTTTTCCTTGATGTGAGTGACAACTTATTTTCTTTAATAATCTTAACAATTGAGAGGGACAGTGCTGCTTATTTAACTCCTGTTTGTTTGTTTGAACACAGGAGTAACATTTTTTCCAAGTGAAAAGTAAGTGTATTGTTGATGTCAAAATTAATAATGACAGAAATTGTAATTTAGCATATTTTTGTGTTACATCAGAAATTAATATTTGAAATAGCTCACTTTGGGTCAAAACAACCCCAAGCGACCTCTGTACCAAATTTGTAAAATTGGAAGACATATACAGGAAGAATAAATTCAGTATTTGCATTTTTGCAAAGCCTGAATACTCAAGGCTGAGACTGACGGACACAGTAAAGGATAAAAAAACCCTCGCTACGATAGGGTTTTCCGACACTAGAGGGCGTAAACGCCATTAAAACCAAATGCAAATGCAGAAACAATTTAAAATGCGTGTTACAGATATATATGCACTCTTCCACCTTTTTCGAATTAATTTACATTCTTTAAAGAATTATTACATTGATTGAGGTCTGTTGTCTGCTCCTGTATTATTTGCTGTAAAGGAAAGCTAGTAACATTTTTTGTTTTCAAACATGTAAAACATGTGAGAAAATAGTGGAGTTGTAAAATAGATGAAAAGACATTAAAATTAACTTGGTAATACTTATTTTAAAAGCAAGGGAATTTATGACCAAAGAACAATTGGAATAGTACGAGATCCATGGAAACTAAACAATCTTTGTAGAAGCCAGCACAGCTCATATTTTTTCATGTGTGGGAGACAAATCACATTTCCCAGTAGATTTAGCAGGTCATCCAGGAAGAGATCAAGATTTTTGCACTGGAGTTGATGAAAAGAACAGTGCCTTGCCTTTCCAGGGCAAGGGCTATCCTCCCGCCCTCCAGCTGCTCGCTTGCTCTGGGCAGGGCTGGTGTTTTACCCACTTGGGTTGGACGATGATGCATCGGCTCTCTTGTCTCCTGTCTCAGCTAATGGCTCTTTCCTCTTCTCCAGGAGAAGCCCCAGAGGCTGCTCTGGTGAGACTCTCAGAGAAGATTATACAGCTGCTCATTGGCCCATGAGTTTAGGCTGCCAGCCACCCACTTGGGCACACGCTTACATCCCAGTATAGGAGAGTAGGCAGGAAAAGCAATTTCCATCCTCTCAGACACTAACAAACAATCATGATGAATCTGCAGCCTTACTGTCCTGGTTTTGGCCAGGTCTGAAAATAGCCGCATGATTTTGAAAAACAATTTCTAATAATGCAAAATATTGCTGGTTGTGTGAGGTGTGGAAAAATATTACATAGATTACTTCAAATTTTATTCCAGCCTAGGAAGATTCTGCATGGAATTGCAAATAATCTTCCTGGGTGGTTTTACTGCTGTGCAGGGCCCTCTGCTGCAGTAGCCCTCTCTTCTGCCTAGTCATGATGGACGTGGTCCCCTCTGGGTCCACAAATGTGCCTTCAAGCGCTGGCCAGAATCATCCTTCATGAATGATGAAAACCACATCTGCTTCTCAAAAGTGGTCGTGCTCCCTGTGTTTTCCAGCCTGCTGTGCAAGAGAATTAAACTAGTGCCCCTGCACCTGGCTGGGTTAGCAGTTCCTGAAATACAGAATTTCTAATAGAAGTCAGGGGATTTGAGGAGGAGAGGGGCTGTGGTTTTGTTTTGTTTTTTGTTCTGTTTTGTTTTGTTCTGTTTTGTTTTTTCTGTTTGTACGTGCACCAGGGCTTTCACTCAAACAGATTTGCACAGGTGGACTTCAGTACTAAGAGGTCAAAACACAGGAACTTTTGCATGGAAAAGTTAAAAGGCTTGACCAAGGAAACACTCCCAGCTTCTTGCAATCCAGACCAAGTTTCAGATAACCAAATTCCTTCTGTTTTCATTTACCATAAAATATTAAATTCAAAGAGGTAAAAGATATATTTTTTGTCATCTCTCCCTCACTGAATAGGAAAACTTCATATCCTACCTGTTCCTGAGCAAATAATCACAGAAGTATGATGTCTGGTCCATGCTGCATGGGGGATTTTTAAGCTACCAGAGGTACTGCTCAGCTGACTCCCGACAGCAGCGTTACAGTCACAGACATACTACTGAGATGGCATTTCCATTTGGTTGTTTTCCCCAGACTTCGGAAGCAGAAATAAGCATGTTTGTTTTTAGGAAGAAGAGAGTGTTTCTGAATGGATCCAACACTTCATCAGGATAAGAAAAGCAACACAGCAGTAAAACTGTTCTTCACGTAAAACTTGCAGGCTGCCTTTCCAAGTGTTCCCAAAATCATGGTGGTTCCCACAATACACTGGTCATCACCCACATGCACAGGTGAAAATGTGCCTTCTTTAGAGTTTGCAGGCAAAAGGAGCTTTGCACAACCTGGTTCTTTGCACACAGAACCAGGATGCTGTGGCAAGTGCAGGTGCTCTCAGTCTACATGGCCCTGCCAGTGCCCAAGCCAACTCCTGCCTGAAGGTGACACTGACACTGTGACAATCACTGCAGAAGGTCTCGGCAGTGGTAGCTTGTGCTTCCAAACCCCATTTTTGTTTAAAGTGATAGAGATGTCACGTCCCGTTATGGAGTAACTCAGAGTTGAGTCTTCCAGCAGTGGTTTTTGTGATGGAGATGCTCTCCTGAGAGATCTGCCATGCTATTTGGTGGGATTTTTTGCTTAATTTAGTGGATGGAGGACTGTATATCAGCAACAAAATTAATCAGTTAGACTGCCACACACTCTGCAAAGGATGAGTGACTTGTTAAGCCGCTTCCTGTGTACTCTCATGGGCATGTGAATAAAGCAATGTCCTTTCAGAACTCGTAGACTAGCTCTGGGACTAAGCACATACATTTGAAGGGAGAAAATATCAGTTAACCACTTTAACTTTGAGATCATTTAAAAAAAGACCATCAGTAAAAATATATAAACTAACCATTCTGAGAGTACAAAAAGAAGTTCTATGCATAAAGCAACACTACAGACATGTCAAATTACATTTGACAATTGCTAAATGGGGTCCTTGTCTAGAAAGAGTGCTGTAGATTGTTATAAAGCTGTTCCCTAGAGCCTGCAAGCTGCTTGGTAACTAAATGCTGGCAAGTTGACACTAATTAGCCATTTATTTCAACATTACAGCCAACAACAGATAATATAAATTGCTACTGGTAATAATTTTAAGTGGAATTTCTAAATAAGCATTTCAACTGTGCTGCCTTAAGGATTCAGCCTGTACAGTTATAATTTGAAAAGTATCTAACTTGCTTTTTGGGAGCTAATTCTGTTTTTAAAACACTACTGTATGTGCATGTGAAATGAGCCAGGTTTGAAAGAATGAGTCAGATGTAAGGAAAAATGACTTAACTTCTTAAAATCATTTTTACTCCTAAGAATATGATGTCACATAAACATTGAATTCATTTATTATTTTGTTGCATTACTTTAAAATTTTAAGTCTTTAAGATACCATGGTGATGGGCAGAGAATAAATGCTTGGCTAGATGATATAAGATGGTACAAATGATTACAGTAAGAATATACTTTTTTGCTGTCACTCAAATACTTTGTGTTTTCTGGGGCCTGATGCAGACACACAATTTTTTTCATTCTGTTATACATGAAGCCAAAAGTAAATAAGAGGGGGAAAAAAAAGACAATTTGACCTTTACTCCTGTAATTCTGGCTTACTTCACAAAGAGAAAATGTTCTATCAAAATCAATGACTATTACTTAGTTAGGACCTAATTTTCTAATGGTTCTCTTGTCAGAGCATGCACCCACACACAAACACATATATAGGATGAACTGACCAACTCTTTCATAGCTCATAAATGAACAAAAAAAATGCCAGTAATAG
Source organism: Platysteira castanea (assembly GCA_013397175.1). Classification (NCBI taxonomy): domain Eukaryota; kingdom Metazoa; phylum Chordata; class Aves; order Passeriformes; genus Platysteira; species Platysteira castanea. Next base: position 101,392 of record VYXC01010966.1, read on the forward strand.
TTCAGACTGAAACTTCACCTACCCTAATATTCAGTCTCCAAAATTTAACCTGAAGCAAAGAAACATATAGGGAAAAAGAATCAGCTAAATATACATGATAATATCATTGAATGATCTTCCATCCTTCAACCACTTACAAATAACTGAAGAAGTACCAGAACCATATTTTTTTTTTAGTAGTTAGTGATTCTTAGTGGGTTGCACTTCCATGGGCTTTATTTTGACCCTTTAAATCCATGTACATTTTTGGCATTCAAAAGACTATTTGGCAGTTCCTTGCTGAGTGTCCTTTTGACTGTTCTGGCTGCAGTTCCTTCTTCCATGTGATGCCCACAACCAGGTTCTTGTATACAAAAAAGCACCTGGTGATATTCTCTAGCCACACTCCTCCTGCCTCTTGTGTTTTCATACCTACTTACTTTACCCCTTTTCTAGGCTGACAAATCCTACTGTGTTCATACAGAATCTGCTCCCTATATTTGATCACACCTTTTGCCCGTTTTTGAATCTCCTCTAATTTTTTTACACTATTTGCAAGAAAACAAGACCAGAACTGCACACAATTTTCTAAGAAGAGGTACAGACCAGTTCAGGATAGTTTATATTTCTAGTCCCAACTTGGACAGTGAGCCCTTAATATTCACAATGTTAATGCGTCATTTCTCACCCTCGTTATTTCTCTGTCCAAATCTTTGTTGGTGGGAGCTGATAAAATTTGCCTTGCTTCCCTGATATCTATCACTAACAGAGGAAAAGGAGCTGTTGGGCTTCTGGCATAGCAGGAGTGTTTTGATGACTGTCATCACATAATTTGTACAAAATAATCAGTGAAATGGCATAGCTTAGCCAGCACCTGTGCTAACCAGACAAATAAAATTCATCCCTAGACTTGTACCAACATTTAGGTTAAAAGGAATGAATCTTTCTTTGTCCTATGGATATGAATTTTTACTTTTGGGGTTTTTTTGGGTGTTTTTTTCTTCTCCCTTTGTTCTTTCAGAAAATCCTTTCTTGGGAGAACTGGATTAAAAAGCAATATAATGTTAAGAGACAGTGTTTTATATTTCATGGAGAAATGAACAAGTATGAACCAGGATGAATGCACACCAATCCCAAAGACTCAGCATTTTAAATGAATTAATACAAATAAAATAGAGTATAAAGAATTTCCAGCAGTTCCTGTTTGAGACATTAACTGGAAGCAACATGAACATCTGGCTATAAAAGGCCTCACCTTCAAAAGCAGCAGCATCTCCAGCCATTCTTCACGTCAAAGGTTAGAAGTGAAAGATGGGCAATGCCGTCAAGTGAGGGTCTGGCCATGGTGCCCAGTCATGACTGAATAAAGACCCTGCAGTACTGGTGGTAAACAGGAGCAGTGTGAGATGTACTGACCATGCCAAGGGTTGCTGTAAGGAGAGCCCAGCTGCAGGCTCCATTGATTCTCAGCAGGATGGACTGGAGTTTGACACATTCTTCCTGGGAAACGGTTCCAAAGGCAGCTGCTAAGTATCACCCATCTAATCTCCCCCACCTGGCCTTGGTTCATGGGCACTCTCTGTTCCCTCAGACACCTCATGAGCACATGGAACATGGCAACCCCACACAATTCTGTGTCCTTCTAGGAACTTGCTATTTGGTAAAACTTTGCAGCATCCTGACTAAAATTAGGATTGAGCTGTGAAGCACAGATTTTGGTGCAGATTCAAATGCACTTTCTGAAGCCCAGGGGTATGTTTTGATGTGCCACCTTGTTCCAGTGGAGAGAGAGTTTTCCTATTAGTTGTGTGATTAGGTATAGTCTGGGTCCAGTGCTCATCCCAGAAATACTGCTGAAAATTTTATGTAATTCATTTCTCCTACATTTTTCCTTTTAGTTGAAATACTTGTGCTAAATAGCAGCAAATTCAAAACAAAGCATTGATCTGCCAATCCATTCCCAAATTTCTCCTGAGTATATATTAGCCATCAGGTAAAACTGCTCCAAGTATAAATCACATTAATACTAAAAAGCAGTGTGTAAGTTTGCAAGGACAGCCATGCCTCTTTTTATGACAGCTACTGGGCACAGCACTGAGATCTGTGAGCTGACTGCACTTGGGGATCAAATCCAGATGCTCCCATGTTCACGTAAAACTCTGACTGACAAGAGGTTTTATCCACTGCTAGCCTTCATGCTGTTCAGCACTCTAATGGGAAGATCAAGATCTAGGGATGATTCCCAGCAAATTTGCAACTCCTGCTTTTCCTTTTGAGCAGGACCTATCCCACAGGTAAGTCTGCTCTCTGCTCCTTGGGGCCCAGGTAAGGGATATTACTAAGAAACTCCCTGATCAGTTACAACCCTCTGACTATTACCCTCTATTATTTGTCAGGTCCATAGTGATGAGATTGAAGAAATGAGTCCTGGAGCAATCAAAATGGACTTCAGGGCACTGGGGCATTTGGTCAAAGGATTGTGTGCAAGGTTCATGTGTGCAAGGATTGTGGTTCAATAAGACCAAGTGCAGGGTCCTGCCCTTGGGTTGCAACAACCCCTTGTGGGGGTACAGGCTCGGGGCAGAGTGGTTGGAAAGTTGCCCAACAGAAAAGGATTTGCAGCTGGTGGTTACAACTGGCTGAAAATGAGCCAGCTTGTGCCCAGGCTGCCAAGAAGGCCAGTGGCATCTTGGCTTGTATCAGAAACAGTGTGGCCAGAAGGGAAAGGATTGTCTGTCTGTACTTGGCACTGGTGAGGCCACACCTCAAGTCCTGTGTCCAGTTCCGAGCCCCTCAATTCAGGAACAACATTGAGGTGCTGGAGCAACTCAGAGATGGGACAAAGAATCTGGTGAAGGGGCTGGAGCTCAGTTCTTACGAGGAGGGGCTGAAGGAGCTGGGGTTGTTTAGTCTAGAGAGAGGAGGCTCAGAGGGGACCTCATTGCTCTCTACAGTTACCTGAAAGGAAGTTGTAGCCACATGGGAGTTGGCTTCTTTTGCCATGTCTCAAGTGAAAGGATGAGAGGAAATGGCCTCACATTGCATGAGGGGAGGTCCAGATTAGGTATTTAAAAAAAAAAAATTGTTGAAAGAGTTGTTGGACATTGGAATAAGTTGCCCAAGGGAGGTGGTAATCACCATCTCTGGAAATAGTGTCTGGATGTGGCATTTGGGGATATGGTTTAGGGGTGGTTACAGTGGTGCCAGGTTGATGGTTGGACTGGGTGGTCTTGAAGGTTTCTTCCAACCTTGATGATTCTGTGATTCTGTAAAGTTCCTGGACTGCAATACAGGTTTGCTTTTGCTCACTGGCACACCTTCCAGCTTAAAAACATCCTGGTTCTTCTTCCATCTATTTAGTCCCATTAGACAACACAAGTTTAGTATGTTAAAGTAAGTATACGGATAGTAGAAATATTTTTCAAATGTTCTTGAAATAATAAATAGAATTATTGCCTTCTCTTTAAAAATAATCATCCTCCCAACTTTCTATTTATTACTTGTTTTGCTTCACATATTTTCACCTCCCTTGAAAATAGGCTTTTGTGTCACATCCAGCACTGGCCAATTAGGCCAAGCTAATTTTTTGCTTGCCAACACAACCACCAATGGACCTGTATTATTTTTATATTCCTTCAGGCAGAGCTGAAGAACATGAAATAGCTTTTGTCAGTGTGATACAGCTACTGGCCTAAGTCTCTAGGGATCCCTGCCAAATACTGAATACTTCACTTATTTTTTCTCTAATGCCTATTTGAAATCTGTTCAACCAAGTGTAAAAAGTACTTATTTATTTTTATACACACACACACACACACAATATATGATGCAGGATATATTATAAATTATATATTATATACTAGACATTATATATTACATATACACACTTACGTAAGACTAAGAACTTTCCCTGTAAAGTAATGATAATTCCATTGTAAATCTTCTTGCACTAAAAGATTTATCACAGCCCAGCATTTTAGGATCTCTTTCTATCTAGTAGTCAGGAAAGTAATTTTTCTGGGGACATCTACTGTTATTTTGCATCAGAAACTCAGCTCCTTCCTTTTCATGACATTTTTCACGCCTTTCTATTTAGAATATATTTGAGAAAACATATCATCTGTAATGGATCATTTACTAATTTCTCTCTTGGTCTAATAATTTTTTTTTGCTCTTTTCCAATTCTCAGAGATTTCTGAACTTGCTCAGGTAAGTCCAGGAGAATCAAAACAACTCGTACTTCTAGTCTAGCAAAACAAAAGCCTCTTCTGAGTTCACTCAAGGCTCTGCACAATTCAGCTTTCCGTCAGTGCTAAATCACTCCAAACCTTGAAAGGAGGAGATGATGCTATAGCCTGTCAGAGTAATCAGCTTCAGCTGAGCATAGTTATATCCCCTTTCTTGCAAAGAAACCAAGAGCCCATACGAGCTGCTCTGCCCAGGGAAAGCTTAACCCTCACCCTCCCAGCCACCAGTCACTGCCTCTGCGGGCTGTAAAAGCTTGGTGCTGCGTGGTTTGCATAATTTAAATAGGGAAATTTGCCACTACTACAATTACAAATTGAATTATTGAATCAATGGTTTCAGATGTCCTCTCTTCATCAATCTGTGCAGTGTGGAGCTTGACTGCTTAACCACACTGGCTCTGAGTCTTGACACAAATTTGAATGGATATCTTGGATATGGCAATGTAGCAGCATGTTACAAAGAACAGAAATGGGTCTGCCCCTGCCAGTTTTGATAGTGCATTTTGTAATGTGACCTCTCGTGTGCTAGTAATTGGACTCAAGCCACCAATGAATCTCTGAACATTAGCTCATTGCAATGACACAGTAATGACTTTCTGTCACTACTAACCCCATTCCTATTTGAATTCATGTCCCATGACTGAGAGGTTCTGTATTTCACTACCAATCCTCTCAGTCATTCAGGCAGAAAGCTTCATAGTGCTGACCAGTACTATTCTTTTCACAGGTAGCAAAGAAGTAAATTTTCCACTTTTTTTTTGTTTTTTGTCCATTTTAAAGAAATGTTTCCCTCTCTCTTGCATACAACATTTAAAAACTTTGTTTTCAAAATTTAACTTTTTAGAGATTGCTGATAAATCTTGCATTTTCTCATGGATTGCTCAGAAATGGAGCTTCTGGACCCCTAAATGTAATTTCATTACATTTTAAAATGCAAACTCTGTAAAGTTTCAGTGTTCATTAAAAAGTCAGAAGCTTTGTATAAAATTTGTCAATGGTAAACAGAAGGATTTTGGAAGGTTGCATGAGACTTCTTTTCCCAGACTGATGCAAATATATATTCCCTACATGTGTTGCCAAGAAATCATGCAATAGGGAATGCTGGAAAGGGATTTTCTCAATCTCTTCCTGTGCAGCCTGTATTTCATAAAATGCTTATAAGCCTGGTTTAAGTGAATAATCAAACCATAGCTACAAGAAGTCTTGTAATTTTTTTTCCTAATAATTTTTATTTTTGAATTTCAACATAAAGAAAACACCATCCATCAAGGGTGAGTAAGGTCTTTAGAGGCTGGAGGTTTCATGAAGGGTCAAATCCCTCATGTATGAAAACTTTTTGATCCCAGCTATCCAACAGATGGTTTGACTGCACTGAACACCAAGGCAGGAACGCAGAAGGAGCACCTGCACTTCTTCCCCAACTTTTGGAAGGAAAGCCTTATTCTATTCTCTCCCTTCTTCAGGTTTTGAAAGGCAAACCTGTTTCGCTTAAGATGGCTCAATGTATTTTTCTGCAGAATGTAGCCCTGCGTGTAGCATGGACCCAGATTCTGTAAGGGACTAGGAATTCAGTCTCACAGCACTACTTTGGCTTTTTTCCCACCAATTGGCTTACACTGACCTTCCCCAGAGGGCAAACTCCATTTTTAGGTGTCTAATTCTCTCATCATTATTTGGCACAGCCTGTGTGCAAACCGTTATGCCTAGTAATTAGATACTGCAGTGCTCAGGGTTGCGACACAAGGCTTTCTGAATCGTTAATATTATGCCGCCACTGTAACTCTTTCCTCTTCCAAAGGTTGTGTGTCATGCTCAGAGAAAGGCTGTGGTGTGTCAGACATTGGCCTGAAAGCACTACAGAAGTTGCTTTTTCAGTAGAGATTCCTGTGCTGCAAATAAGGGCTCCTTCTGCTTATCCACCCTCTGCAGTGAATTCCCCAAATCAGTGATTCCTGAACATTTTGAACTATGCACCACCTTGCTTTGAACTACTGTGAACCTTTAGAATTTCATGGTTAATTGAGAACACTATAAAAGCAGTATACTACAGATCATTTATCTTGACACTGCAGGCTGTGTTTCTGGACCCCTTGATGTAAACAATAAGCAAGTAAAGCTCCTCCTGACCAGCACTCTCACCACAGCTAAAAGATTATTTCCTGAGCCACTCTCTCCAGCTCAACCTCAACATCCACAACAGCATCAAAGATAGTCTACCAGTCTCTACCTGTCTCCACTTAAGTGTAACTATATTTGATATATTTATCTTTCTGTATGTCAAAATCCATTGGGAACTCTAACCAATATCTGGCAGTTCTTACGCTTAATTTTGCCTGTGCCATTTACTGAAAATTTTGTCCTTGGATTTTAAATTTCTACTCAACCTTTTGGTTCAAACTGTGTTTCTTTTATCTCTACGACAACAGACATGCTTTAATGAGAAATGCCAAACCCTCTCCTTTTTATGCATTTTCAATTAGTTTTGCTTCTCACCCAGTATAAATCACTTTCTAGAAACCTTTATATAGCAAGTCTTCTGTCCTTTTCTGCTGTCAGGTTTGTTGTTTTCAGTGTGTTGAGCACCATTTTCCTTCCTTTTCTCCTTGACTTTCTTACTGTAGGTACTTTCTTGTTTGTGCCCACATTATAACTGCACAGCTTTGGGGCTTGAGCAGGAATCCTGGGAGAAGAGAGCTAATGCTGCACTCCTGAGGCAAACAGATTGCACACCTCAAAGCACTACTTCTGCATGAACTGCCTGACGGCTGCCCCCTGGGTTCCCACTGATTTTCACCCCTGTACAGAATTTATGTGTCTAGCAAATGAGTGAAGAAATGACCTGTTGGTCTTGAGCTGCTGAGAGGCAGAAGAGTGACAGGTATGACTTGATGTCCCTGCTGTGTATGTTGTTCCACGTTGCACACACTTATCTCCAGAAATGACTTCTGTTCTCCTATGGGAGATGGTAGTTGGTGTCTCATGACTGCAAGGACTCTTAAACCGACTTACAGCCCAGAGAATCAACACAGTAAAAATCATAGATGTTCAATTTTCTTCAAGAGTAATGTCTTCAAAAGTAGTATTCTCAAGCGCAGTATAGTTTCCAGTGACTGATAAGGGCTGTACTCTAACCTCATTACTTGCAACTACAGTTTCACCTATGCCAGAGGGCTTTCTTGAGTATCCACTTTCAGCTCAAAGTGTATGATGCTTGCGATCTGGCTCAGTCTATATCTGATTGCAGAGGAGACCCCACCAATGCTGATAGGAATTCTGTTTCTCCTGATAATAAGGCACATTACTTAATGAGGTAATTAGCATGGTTCATATTAGTTTTTATCTTCTGCAAGAGACCTCCCATGCCTTTACAGAATATGCTCTGCTCTCACAGCTGTACTGGTCTCTTGTACCCTGCTTAAATCCACCTGGTACCAGACCAGAGGTTCTCCTTGATGCTGTCTTTCACCCCTAGCTGCAAGCATTCTTCTTATGGGAAGAACGTGAATCTGCCCCACTATGACAACCACTGCCAAGACGCACAGCAATGGGACAGATTATTCTCGTTCCTTTAATTTCTATACTTAGGATTCCTTCTGGCACTACAAAACCAGAACTAATAATACGTTTCATAGAAAGAGTATAAGTATTCAAGCATCTGAGACTGACTAATCATGTGGTCTTTTTACTGTGACTCCTGTCGTATTTTCTGTTTTTTCTCTGGCACATTTAAATCATCTTTCACCCTGCTGGTAAACTTTAGAATGTGAGATCTCAGAGTTACTTGTGCTGGAGAGGATAGATCAGTTCTGGGTGTTAGACAGCTAAAAAGCCACTAAACTACTTTTCATTGCTTTCAAAGTAGGGCAAATTTTGGTTATAAATATTAGGAGACATTTCCTTTCTTTTTACTCAAAACTGTGCTATTACAGGCTCATAAGTCAGAGAGCAATTCAAGCTCTCTCTCTCTCCAGGCCTTTCCTTCCTTAATGTGCTCATCAGCATTAACCACCAAATGCATTTGCCTTAGGAGCTAGAAGATCTCAATGTTCTATTATCAACATTATGTCTTTAATAAATAGGCATGCAGGTATATCACTGGCCTGTTCCTCTTCAGAAAGAGTGGGAAGGAATGGAGAAAAAGTCTACAGGAGGTCAACTCTCACAGGAAAGAAAATAAAAGACGAAATTAATAGAAGCTTCTTAGGGAGTAATGCAGCAATTCCCATCTGTGCCAATAATTCAGAACACAGCTGAGCAGTATTTTTTCCTTCTGATTTTATATTGTGCCACTTTTGTTTTACCCCCTCCCTTCTCCAGCCTAAAAAGGTTCCATCTGTCTGCTAATCTCTGATCCTCCCAGTCATAAGAACTACTGTCCAGTCAGTGGAACTCAAATTTTAGTTTGTAGGATCGTGGCTTAAAGGCTTTGGGTTCCTGTGTTCATAGAAATATGTGTGTCACCATATGTGTACCATGAGAATAACCTCACAGAGAAGAACAAAGGGCCAGAGGGAAAAGAATAAAGAGGTGTCTGGGGATAGGGTTCCTGTTCCTCAGGGACTGTACATGTGTCTGTGAGGACAGCCATACATGTGGTCCTCCTGCTCAGTGATTAAGTGCTGTGAAGGTTAGGTGAGGGAACCGCATGGATATGTTGGTCACTTTTTCAAGAGATTTATCAGCTTTAGCTCAATGCTATCTGGCACAGACCCCAGACCAGGACTGGATTTCATCCACCAGCTCACAGGGTGGGCAGAGGAGACATGCAACCCAGTGGCTGTACCTGCAGCATATTTCTACTCAGTGCTGCTGCATCCCACAGGGAGAGGGGCACTGCTTCTGCTCCAAGTAAAGGATATTCTGTGACCCCCAGTCAATGACAATATGGACAGGATTTAAGGGTGTGGTTGCTGGTGACTCTAAGACAGTGACTCAGCTCATCTGCATCCATTCTATCCTTCTGACATAATAATAATGCAACTATTAGAAATGAGCAATCAAACAAAAGCAGTCAGTGGGGATAGATTTCCTGAAATACTGAGTTCATCAAAGTGTAGTTATGACATAGTGGTGCCAGATTCCTGTTAGTACAAGTGTTTGCTGCAATAAGAAGAGTAAGCCTTAAATAGTGCTGGACAAACACTAAAGACTATCACAACTTTGTTACAGTCCAAGTAATTGATGCATTTTAGCTTGTAGATAAGGGATTGAGCAGATTTACCTAATCCTTTAAAAAAACCTTCCACCTTAAGTAGTTTATAAACCTATATAACATATTACTCGAAAAATAAATCAGGATGTGACGTAAACCAACAAGTGTAATAAATGCTGTTGTTCTTCCAAAAAATCTTTTGGAAATGTCAGATGTAATTACATTGATACTTATTTTATTCTATTCCCATAAAAGGGATGAATTTGTGGAGGTCATGTACTGCATTATATCTAGTCCTTTCTACTAAGCTGAGCTGTTATGCAAGAAGTGCATTAGGGCTACAGGGTAGCTCTTGCCAAAGGCCAAGTGGCACCAGAAAAAAAGAACACTTAGCAGAGGAGACTTCATTAAAATATTTCTCTCTTTCTTCTGCAGACAAACAATTTTGCTTTGTAGGAGTAAAAATCCTATTGTTACAGAGTCATGGATGCTATTTTTGGTACCCAAGTCTGTCAAGGTCTCAGGATAGCAGTCATGGAAGTCTAACACAATTTTTTTTGTCTGTTTTCTATAAATAATGGCCTAGACCCCCATTCCAGATCTTATCTGCAGTACTTGAGGAGGGCAAGAGGACCTTAAGAAGAAAGAGAGGGATATTTTCCCAGCTGAAGTCAATATAAAGGCAATGTGTTTGTCCTTGCGTGTACTGTCTGAGCTTATTCACTGAATTAGGAGGAGCAGGATTAGACCCCATAATACTCTTTTCAAATTGACGGGAGGTGGATTAGGGCTAAAACTACTGATAACAACCTGTTTTCTTCAAAAACAATCTGCACATGAGTTTTCAGGATTTAAATGTAAAAAATGGTTTGTAAGCATGATAAGAAACTACTTTTGAGTTGAACTTCACTGGGAGAAGAATTCCATAATGACCAACAATTACAAGTTTGTGTAATGAGTGTTCTTTAAGCTCTGGAGACATAGTTTCATTTGATTTCTAACACAAAAACATGTCATTTATAAAGTAGAGTTTTGTGATCATTTTGGCAGGGAACCAAAATAGAGGTCTTTAATGAAGACATATTTTGAAGCAGTGAAACAGAAAGTTTTGCTGTGGAACACCACTTTGTGAACACCATAGACTAAATTCTAACCTCACGTACCCCAATGAATCCTCACTGGAATCAACGGGCAGTACCACAGAAAAAAAAGGAGTAGTGAACTTAAATCTAAAAGCCAGCCTCTGTAATTGGTAGTCTTTCAGTATTACAGCAAAAAAAGCTCCCTGTTGATGATGAGGATTTATTACCAGTGCAATGCTATTAATGTGTATTTATAGACAGAGATGAAAGCAGTGTCTATGCTCCAAAAACCTTAGCAGAACTTAGAGAGACAGGAAATGAAACTGAAATAGAAGTTAAATTATATACTGTTGCTTATCCGAGTTTTGAGAATGTTGTTTTGTGATAGGAATATCCTTTCTAATATGAGAATGGTGGGGCACATAAAATATGGTTGCACAGTCCTTCTCCTGGATTCATCTCACCTTCCTGTGGAAAGCTATCTGAGGAATCTGAATCAGAGAGCTCTCAATTCTTAATGCATAGTTGACCCATTTCCAAAGACTTCAGGGTAACTTCCTTCTCATCATCATCTGAAAGTCTAGGTAAACTTAAGTACTTTAACTACTGAGATCTAAAAAGCAGAAGAGATTAATTTTAGCCCATACATTCATGTTCTCAGAAGCAAAGAAGAGGCTCAGAGACCGATGATGGTGTTCTTTAGAAGTTCCTCATACTCCCTTTCCAGATGTCAAAATCAAAAGCATTTCTTCTCAATAGATCAGTAAATACTCAGAGAAATAAAAGCTGTCTTTCCCCTTTAGATGCACAGAACACTTTACTTACTCTTTTTTTCTCTTTATTTGACTGTACTTACCTACCAGCACATGTGTACCTGTTCATGTGGAAGGGCATCTGTATTAATCACATTTGGCCAGACATTTAGGGAGTATAATAATAATTAAAAAAAATCTTTGTTTTTTGGTGTTTGAAATGATACTTTTGACTTTGTTTTTCATTTACAGTTGAGGTTGACACGTCATTTCTAGTTTAAGATATTCTACTTCTTTCTTATTGAAATTTTTATTATTACTCTGTCTGAAGAAATAGAATATATACTTCAATATTTCATGCACTTGGTTTATTAAGATACACAGTCTCTTCTCCCTTTCCTTTTCATTTTATATGCCTATACATTTTTACGATACTGCTCTAAAGGATAATCTGTAAATCAGTTCATGCTCATGTTTTATATTAGTGTGTGCTAAATAATATAGAGAAACTGCTCAAACCTATTTAACACACCAGACCGGAAACTCTCTACTGTGAGGTATCTTACTGAGCATTTCACAGGTCTCTAATCTCCATTAGCCTGAGTAAACAACTACAATCCACACAAAACAGCTAAATCCAGGGCTGAACATTTACTGAAGCAGAAAAAATAATAATGTTTCTGCAAGCTGATGTTAGCAAAGTCAACAGAAAATTATATATGTCAGTAATATGTTGTCCAGACATTGAAATACTTTCTTTCTATTCCTCAACTTGCCAAAATTACATTTAAAATAGAATAAAGCATAAAGAACCACTTCACTTACAACAGCAGCCTGTATGCTCATCAGTGCTCAGCTCAAATGATTTCTTTCAGCAAACAATGCCATAGTAAAAACCAATACCACTTCCTAAGCTTTTGTAACAATTATTCAAGGCTGAAAATATAATGCAATGGAATTTCTTTCATGATCTGCTCTGCTAATCTCTGTAACTGCTACTCATTTGATGAAAAGGACCCCAAACCAGCCCCTGAGATATGAAAAACTATGATGTGAGCTGAAAGACACCAAATGAGACTTCAGAAGCACCTTAATGGCTTCTTGTCATATCCAGTAGGAATATGGACGTGCCACCCATTTTGGTGTAAGAAATGACATGATGGCTTCTGACAAAGCAGAACTCTGCAGAAGGTGAGACTCCAGGTTGGATCAGTTCATGTATCCCTCGGATAGAGACACATTAATGCATCTTCAGTCTAGGAAGCGCAGGCAGCATTTTCACAAAACATTCATATGAATTATGAGAGGACAGAGTGCTGTTCAAGCCTTTACAAGGGGGCTACCATGTGATTACCATGTGAAATGTGACATACTTCTTTAGGACACATTCACGCTGTCCACTGTGGCAGGGAAGGTACTGAAAACAACTCACCCAACAGCACTCAAATGGGACATTATAACAGGCAATGGGAATGCGGTACCAAACTCCCTCTATATTGATCTATCAGAACTTTGGCAGAAGAAGGAGCAGTAAGGAAATGAGAGCCCACTGGTGATTACGTGAGTATGTGACTGAGTGTCAAAGGACAAGGAAAAGACTACTGTGTCTTTTTTGCTGTGTTCTTTACAGGCAAAAGGGCCTTTGCAGAGAAAAGCCTGCATATCTGGCAGGGCAAACTGGACATGAGTCAGCAGTATGTTCCTAAACACATATATTTGTCACCAGGAGTTTAGCCATCAGGATGAGTAACATTACTGTGAATCAATATTGGGCAACTGTGAAATCTCCTCTGGCATACTGTGTTTGATTTTGGACTTCCTGTTGCAAGGGATATGTTGGGAAACTGGCATAGGGCCACCATGATGTCTAGGCCGTGGAGCCTCTGTCTTTGGATATGTTTGGAATTTGTCTGGAAATGGTATGAACATTGTGACCTGACTTCAAAGTTAGCCCTGTTTTGAGTAGACTGGACCAGATGACCTCCAACACCATTTTTTCTACAATTCTGTGATTACATAATGAGCCAGCAGCTGTTAACAGCAGGTTAACTCTCAGCACTCTCCTTGGGCTGAAGCACCATGAGATATGTATTCTGAATATAGTCCTTCGCACTTCCGTTTCTCCTCCCTTTCTTTGACTTCTCTTATACTTTGAGTTTCTGTGAGGTATGAACTACCTAAAATCCCCAGGGAAAGACTGTTTTGTATTGATAGACTGACCATGGAACACCTAGTTATGCCTGCTGGAGACATTGTACAAATATAATTCGTAAATTAACTCTTTAAGAGTGCATAAAAGTGACTTTTTTTCCCCCAGAAAATCTAACCCTAACCAATTTCGGCAGGTAATGTGCTCACTTAACATCAATATTTTACCTTCCCTTTTTGCTCACTATTATCAATTTTCCCCTCCCCCATCCCACAAAATTATGAAAAGTTTAGCACTCAGAGACTGCTGAAATACAGATTGGGCTAATAGCATTTCTGAATTTTTACCCTGTTTTTTGATTGCTCCAGGCTGACTTTCCCAGTGAGATTCTAAAAGAAAGCAGATGATGTGAAGTACTTCTCAATTCATGAATGGCATTTTAAAATGAATTACTGAATTCCCTTTGATTTTATTTTTTCATTTAATTTAGGCCTTTTTCAGCTTTGCTTTAGCTCAATATATTTTTTTATAAATATATCTCTTTACATTGTGTATAATAAAGCTTTAGCGTATTTTCTCTAAAGAATCTCTGCACAATGTTGCAAGTGTTTGCAAAAAGAAGTCTGCTCCCTCTTCTCAGCAGATGAAACAATGATGAATAAGCTGATAGGCCAAGAAAGGGCAGATAGACTCATGACTTTTCCACTTCCCTCACCCACAGGGGTGTGGGAGGATTGGGAATGGTTGTGGTCAATTCATAATACTTTGTCTCTTCCACTCCTTCCTCCTCACACTCTTTCCCTGCTCCAGCATGGGGTCCCTCCCACTGGCTGCAGTTCTTCAAGAGCTGTTCCAGTATGGGTTCTTTCCATGGGGGTAACATCCTTCAGGAACAGACAGTTCCAGCATGGGTCCCCCATAAGTCACAGTTGCTGCCAGAAGGCTGCTGCTCAATTGCTCTACATGAGCTGCAGCTTCCTTCAGAGCATCTCTACCTGCTTGGGCTTGGGGTTCTCCAGAGGCTGCAGGTGGATCTCTGCTCCCCTGTGGGTCTCGGTGGGCTGCAGGGGCACAGCTGCTTCATCACGGGCTTCATCACGGGCTGCAGAGCAATCTCTGCTCTGGTGCCTGAAGCACCTTCTCCCCCTCCTTCCTCGCTGATCTGGGTGCCTGCAGGGCTGTTTCTCTCACATTTTTCTAGCTCCTGTCTCTCACAGATGCTGCACAGATTTTTTTTCTCTTTCTGAAGTTATCACAGAGGCATCACCAGCATCACTGATGGGCTTAGCTTTTGGCAATAGAGTGTCTGTTCTGGAGCTAGGTGAAACTGGCTTTGCCTGACATGGAGGCAGCTTCTGGTGTCTTCCCCACAGAAGCCACCCCTGAAACTATCCTTCAACCCATCGAAATCTTGCCATGTAAACCCAACACAGAGAAACACAGTAGTGAGCCCTGAAATCAGTGTAACAGGGACTGAGCTTACCAGCATCAGGTGAATTATCCCACCCGAACTCTTGCCTTGCTGCATCATTGAGGCTGCCCATTGCCTCTGAAGTGACTGTGGGCCCTAAAGCAGGTGATGTATTTGCATCTGGAATACCACAGCTCTGCATTACAGCAGCTGATGGCAAGCACACTCTATGCTGACACTTCTCATTGTGCTCTGTTCAGTTTTGCCCTCAACTGGTATAACTGTGAGCATTTATGTAAAGGGTTAAGAAGAATAAAAAATAGATCAGAAATATGCTATAGAAGAGTGGTCTAGATTCTTTTCAAACTCATTCAGAATGACTGCAACTATTGGCTAAATAACAGCTTGACAAATACTTCTGAACAGCTTGTCTCTTTGTTGCTTCCCTGCCCCTGAGAACAAAGCTCAGAGATCAACACCCTCACACTGGGTGGCTTTACGATCTCTGGGGTTTGAAAGAAGACAAAGTCTGAAAAAACTGAAACAGATTTTTTTTTTTTTCTGTCCAATTTAATGCACATAAAAATTAGTCTTGGAAGACAGGAGAACAGCCAAGGCCATTTCTGGTGGGTCAGAAACCTGCCTTAACTGGATGGCAGTAAGGGTTTTCAACAGCTCATTTGATTATAACCACTCATCACAACAAAAGGCCATTACAGGCTCAACTCTAAATTAGCTCTTGCTAAATGGAACAGATGCTATAAACTCTCACCTACTGATCAGACAATCACAAATGAACCAGCAGAAATGGTCTCCAACCCTGACTATGAGCTGACACTTTCCACTTTGGCCTCAGGTTTGCATGGGTTATAGCTGGTTTTTTTTGGCCCTCTGCTCCATTCAACTGCTGCCTTGTTTCTCAGTTCTCTGTTCCGGCTTCCCATTAATTATCACCAGGATGTTTGCCTAAATTTTTAAATTTCAAAACATGCCTTCTGAGAAAATGCATGCCCTGTGCTAGCTGCTGTCTTTGATAACATTCATGGTCCTCTGAAACAACAGAACAACAGGCTGATGTGTGCAGACAACAAAACTTGCAGAGGATAATGGACATTATCATGTCCTCTTCTGCACGAGATAAGAATATCTACATTACTCTAAAAGCTTTCAGAACGAAAGATAAAACTTAGCTTATTTTCTCTCAATAATTTGTTTACACATGCATGAGACACACATTTGGCCCTTATCACACACATACGTACAAAAGCAAGCAAATAAACAGAGACAAGTAGTTTCATCTCTGGGCTTGGGAGGAAAAGAAGAGATATGTTTATTTTCTTCTTGTTTTAGAAAACCAGAGGGACACACAAAGTCTGTGATAAGAATTATTCAGTATTAAGAGAGAAGCAAAAGAAAGAGAGAGAGGTAACGTAATATATATGTAATATGAATCAAAGAGATTTCAACTAGATTTTCAAACCTCAAAATGTGTTTGTAAGTCTGCCAGAAATAAATATTTTCTTTTGACTGATATACTGAACTAACTTGATATGAAAGCAGATATTTGAAATAAAAACATGGACACTAAAGTGTAGC
Organism: Platysteira castanea; assembly: GCA_013397175.1. NCBI lineage: Eukaryota > Metazoa > Chordata > Aves > Passeriformes > Platysteira > Platysteira castanea. The sequence goes on from VYXC01010966.1 coordinate 117,760, forward strand.
TCTGAGGAGAACTAGGTTCTCACGGCATTCAGTCAAATGTGTAATTTGCTGATGAACAAGCTCATTTGGCAGACCTCTTTTCTTTTTTTCTCACATTTGGCTTTTCTGCCCATGAGTAGGCATTTCTTTTTTTTTTTTTTTTTTCTCTCTGATCCTTAGATATGTGAAAGGCTGCCCAAACTGTTTGTGGAGGTGCTTCCACCATTTCTTTCAATAGATTTGGTTTCTTGAGGAAAACGGAATTATGAAAAAATTTGGCCTCTCTACTACCTTGGGACATGGAGGGTGCCAAAATCAATGGTTCACCCTCTTCCCTCTCCCCTTAAAAGCCATTACTGCTCAAAGATCTGTAAGATTCAGGAGGTATAAAACTGCTTGCCGCTCAAGGCTGAGCAGACCCCAGGCTGGCACTTCACTGGTGGTCTCTGAATCTGCCCTCACTTTCATCTTGGCCACTCTGGTCCCCTCCATCCAGGTGCTCCCATCATCCCCTGCCTGCTCCCTATTAAAAGAAGAATACCCTATTTCCTTTCCAGTGAATCTTCAGAAGAATGAAATGAATCTTTTCCTTTTTAATGAATCTTCAGAAGAAGAAGGATCGTTCAACAGCCTTTGTGAGGCAGCTCAATTCAGCAAAGATCCAGGTCGATACTCAGTGCTACTCCAGCCTGTGCCTGTGCAGCCCACCTGCGTGCACACACGTTAGAGGGGCAGGGGTCACAGGCTGCACACTGTTATACAGTGATGCTATGACTCCTTTCTCTGGACATGGGGAATGCTGTTGGTGCTGGGATGACTCAATTATCTTCCTCCTTTCACTGGAAATATTTTGCGAATATCAAAAAAAATAAAAATAGTAGGAGCTGATCTGAGACCTGACCTATGCCCCTCAACCTCTTTAACTTCTTCCTCACCAGTAACTCAAGGCTGCCTTTGCCTGCACTCTCCCTGAGTGTTTTCAGTTTCATGCCTGTTTGCCTGCCTACCTGAGCACCACTGAGAGCATGTTCTCTCTGTGAAAGGAATGCGTATATTAGCCTGTCTGGTTGAACCAGGAACTATTTCTACGGGGAAGAAGACCAATTGCTGTTGAATTACAGGCAGGCACTTCTTCCTGAAAATTGTTGTTCTTGTAGAGAACAGCTGGAGGGAGTGCAATTTTTACATGGAGAGAATGGATTGTTCTAACACCCTTAGTTTAGAAGACATGAAGTTGTGAATGGAGGATTCTGGATCTTTTCCATAATCTCCGTTGCAAGTTATTTCTTTTTATGCTGGACAAAATAGGTTCAACATGGGAGGTGAGGTTACAGCTGCTTTTCATGGCTTTAGCTCCCCACAGCTGACTTTTATCCTTAAAGGCCTTGAATAAGATCTGTGTCAAGAACAATTTAAAGAAAGTTTTTTTTTTTTTTTTAATTTGGAATAAAATAGTTTTGTGATTCTACCATCAGAGCTGCAGCATGAGGATCTGTGTACTCCTTCTAGCTTTGTGTTACATTTTTGCAATGTGCTGGGATATGAAATCAAAAAATCCAGCACTCTTTGCTAAAGGCATATAATGAACAGCACATTGTTTTTCATCTGCAATACACTGCCAAGAAAGTGGAAAACAAAAGCAAAGAACAACATAACCTGTGTTACTGCAGAAGCTTAAAGCATAGCTGAAACTGAAACCTTCTCAATCACATATGGACTTAAAAGTCCCTATAAAGGGAAATAGGCAAATCCATGGAACTAGGAGCCATATCACATTATTTAAAAAGAAAATCTACTGAACAGTAGTCCTTGTAAATTTTGTAAATTACTTCAATACAAAACCAATCAAAATATATTGCTGGTCTCATGAAAGCCTGAAAGTTTTCTGTGATTAGAGCTGTATGGTCAAGGCAAGCAAATACAATTGAAGGTTCTCAGTTTATTAGGATTTCACCTAGAGGAATTGATTTTGCTCCTTTTTATTCAGATTTTTGTGTTCTTTCTCTTATTATCTTCTTTTTCTCCAGTCAGTGAAAACCGATCATTTCAATTTACTTCCAGGTTTATGCCATGTAACTAAGATGCTATCTTGTACAGCTGGCTTTTTTTCATCTTTATCTTCTCCATTTCCCTGATATACCACTGAAGTCTACCCACACATTTCCTAAACCTTTTCTCCATTCCTCCCACCCTGCTTTGTGTTGCTGTGGAATCAAGGCTGTGAAACACACGTTTACATGGTGCGCTGACCATTTTCCAGTGGTCTTGGCTGATTCTTGTTTTTAGGAAATGGAATGTAGAACAACTACTTTGAATAAGTCTTTTGAGTTGGAGGTGGTAGGGCAAACCTTGGTGCTAACAAGAAATTTGGGCTGCCACCTTGTGGGTTCCTCCTACTACTTTTCCTCTAACCTTATTTATGTGTCTGCCCAAATAGCTTTGGTAACTCATTCAAAGCTGGACCTTTATTTCATTTTGCTAGGATAATGTCTGAAATTCACCCAGAATAAAATCACAGACATTTCCCTGACATGACATTTATAAGAATAAAACACCTTTCCAAATATTTTTCAGGTGTAAATAATAAAGGCTGTTTTCACAGACCTCAAATTCTGGGTACTAAGAAATCATGTTTCCATTGCCTGGGCACTTCTGCATAGTGTTTCCTTGAGGAATCAGTGTTCAGCCATTTGGTTTCTGTCATAGGTGACATGATATTTGTTAATACTGTGCCATCTTCTGATGGCTGGCCAGACCTGCTCCTTGCCTTTTCCATGTGTTGATTTCTGCATCTGCTCTCTAAATTAACTTCTTCCTTCATTTTTATTTCCCATTTAAGCCTATTTTGCACACTTTCTGTAGATATATTTGTATTATTACATTTACTCCTCAGACAGCATTTTCCATGGTTAATTCAATCTTCTGAATTAGAAAGAATCAAGTTTCCCCTTTGTTATATGATGAAGTTAGTCAGAGCATGCAAAAGTAATTTTCTTAACTGGTACAGGGGCTTTTCCTATTTATAGGGCAGTATTTATAACTGCAATAAAGAGGTCATTTAGTAAGTGAAGCATTTCTTTGTCAATGAACACTTTCCTTGAACAAACGGAAGCTGGGACAGAAACTCCAGATTAGCATATCTCTCTGACAGTCTTTAAAATGATCTGGTAAGATCCGGGCTCTTCACTGTCACCAGATGGGGAATGTGCATCTTTGAAGTATTTTTACCAACTCTTTGTGATTTTGTTGTGAGCGCAAAAGTTTTTTTTCTGTGTGGAATTTAATAATCTCAAATCTGAGTACTTTTCTTAGTAATTTCCTGCACCTTTTGTTAATATTGTGGAAGCGAATCTAGCATGTTTTGAACTCTAGATTTATATGTGTCTGAAGCTGTGGCTCAGTTTCTGGAAGAGAGGAATTGCATACTATTGTCATGGATAATGTGACATTTTAATGTAAACTGAACTATTAAATTTCTTTTTTTGCTTCCACAAAAAACCATTTTATTCTGTCCAAAACCATTTCACTCTTTTTCTTAAGAACAGATATCACACCAAACAAAGTCGTTACATTTGGAACAACTATTCCACAGTCCTGTCTAAGCAGCAGAATATTCTAAGGTGTACCTTGGATATTTAACATCTGAAGCAACTCTCACTCTTAAGAAACAAAAATTAACAAACCACAATTTAAAAAGTAAAATCCCACAACTTATTCTAGAGTCTACAATACTTTGTCAGTCTAGCAGACTCTTCCCACTATCCCCCCACAGCACGCAAAGACTTGCTCATCTCATGGCCCTAAAGCTCAACCCTGGAGAAATATTAAAGGCCCTATTTATATTCTATGTGTACTGGATTTTAATTTTTGGAAGATATGTAGCCTTAATTTTCTGTCCATATGCTATGTTACCTGACTTGGCTATATGCAAGGAGGAAAAATTCAACAAAAATTAGCACACTAAACTTCGTTAGCTTTATAATCACATCTTCACTATTTCTTTCAGGCCTCCTCTAGGTTTTGTAAATATTCATCTGAAATCTTCCCAGTTATTAGCATGTCATCCAGATTACAGACAACACCATTTACCCCCTGCCTTACACAGCTCATTATTCTTTGAAACACAGCAGGTAATTTTCTGTTCATACCTAAGTAGCCCCTCATGTGTGTTTGTCATCAGAATATTTTTTTAATTCTAGCTGCAGAGCCACCTGCAGGCACTCTTGGGACCAGCCCTGTTTGGTTAGCTCCTCCCCACTCAGCACTTTGCAAATAACTATTCTGCTCTAGAAATCCAATATTGTCCAGTCCGAGCCAAAAATGGTTGGTGATTTCATATTTCTGACAAGCTTTTCTCTATTGTCCCCCTTAAAATACAGTTTGCTCAGTCCATTCAGTGACGTTCAGGGGAGGAAACAGGCTCTGGTTTCCAGTGTACTAAGCTACTTGACTACCAGGTTTTGCAAGGTTTATGGCACAGGTCTCCTCCTCAGAAATGTAGACATGATTTTGTCACTTGCAGATGACATTGCATCTACACCAGTTACTTAACCAAGCCTGTAATAAACACTACTTTAGTTTGAATTTTCCTACCCTGTTACACAGTTGATTAGCTAACTTCCACTACAGCTTAAGCTTAGGGAAACAGTTTCTCCGCTCCTTCCAGCTATGATTGCTTTCAGTGTTAATGAAGTATATTTGTAAATTTCAGTGACACAAAGACCTACCTGTTAATCACCAGCTATCCTTACACCGTCACAGTACAGTGTACTAAATATGTTCATATTCTACTGTGCACAGCCAGTGCTCGGTTATCCACAGACAGTTTACTCAGTTGACAGATTAATTGTGCTGCAGATGCAGAGACGCTGGGGGAGGCCAGCGCAGTTCTGGCAGGATTATTCATGCAAGCGCAGCTCTGTGCAGTTGTTGATACATCAGTCTCACTGAGTGCACACTGACCCAGCCAGGGAGGATACAAAGGACCAAAGACATCTCCAGCCTGCTCCAGCATGTGCAGGACAACCTGTAAGCCCAACTGGGTGAATTATGGCTCAGGCAGATCCCCTTGGATGTATGTGGGAGATGACTCTGGTGTGTGGTTAGGGGCCTCTTACCACACTGAGCAGTGCTGCGGGAACTTTACAGCCAGCTTGGCTCCACTCTTTGGCAAAAGCTCACAAACTCTTACAGAGCTGTGGAACTTAATGCAGAGAAACTCAAATAGTTTCACAATAATCATCTTAGGATGGACAGGTAACACTAGTTTAAACTGAGGCCCTGACATATCACCCTTGTGGTTGGTATTCATTCACTGGCAACTCACTGGGATGTTCCTCTTTATAACTATTGCCCAGGTTTCTCTGACACCCAGCCTGTTCCAGACCCTACAGGAACCTACCCTCCTCCCACTACAGCTTCTTAAATGAGTGATGCTCCTGCCTTGGTCTGCAGTTCCCCAGGCACTTTGGTGGAGATACAGTGAACTGACTCAGAGGATGGACTCAGGTTCAAACAGTTAATTTCCAGATTACTTAGCAATTTGGCCCATGTTTGGTCAAATACTACTGCCAGCCCAATGGAGGCAGGGGCATGGAGGTGGAAAAGAAGGGCTAGGGTGAGAAGAGGACTGCCTCTTGGATGTAGCACTCTTTTGTGCAAATTTAAGGTGCTTGCATAATTAAGAATTTTAAGGCATCAGAATACTTATTGAGTGTCTTTTGTGAAATGTTATTGAAAACAACCAGCAGCAGAAAACATTTTAGACTTGCCAAATACCATAATAATTTAGTCTTCTAGTTGATTTCAAAGACAAAACTATTGTTCTGTTAACAAAAAAAAAAAAAAAAGAAAAAAATGCAGCATAACTTTTTAATAATTTCCTTAGAAGTTCTATAATGTCTTTGTCTCAGTAAGTTCCACTTTAAAATACAATTTTTAAAGAACTTTGTACCTGGCAATGTTAGGGAAATAGCTTTTGTATGGTGGAATCTTCCATATCGTTTGTACAAAATTGCTGTCAAAGCCTGAATCTCTCTCAAAACTTTTCCTGCTTGCATTATATATGTCCCTTTTACTCAATGCAGTTTACTTTTTCTCTCTTTTTTTATTTCAAGATCCAATCCTTTGCCAGTTTTCTGTTTTGTGTTTTGCTATATGCAGAGGAGTTAAAAAGTAAATTGCCTACTGACTTTTGTAAAAACAGGCTCAAAATATGGCTTTATTTCCCTAGGATATAAGATAATAACTCCCAACTTCCAGAAATTAAAGGCAACAAACACAGAGGAATAATTTATCCTCCCTTGCTGCAGGAATTGTAAACCATAACTGAAATTAAAACTAAATCTTGATCACACACTTTTTATACTCTTGTTCTACAAGAGAAGAGCAAGTCCTTGACATTTAAAGCAAAGCTGAAATTGTGAAGCTGAAATAGTTTAGATTCTGTAAGAAGTGCCTTTCGATGCAGTTACTCTCTTTGATCCAGTGGAATCACTTAAGGAGAATTTTATAGATGTACTCCCTAAACTTGTTAGCCATTCTAACTCCCATATGAACATTTTAAATACTGCAAGAATAAAAATTGCCTTCTAAATTTAGAGAAAAAAAAATGAAATACTGAAGAGGAGTTTGAAAAAATGTGGGAATTATAAATTCAACGTAGATCTTGTTTACAGTGGTAAAAATCAAGAAGTATTCTCTTTTCTGTGATGTGCAACTGGGAAGGAGCTGGCAGCTGAGAAAGGAATAGAACTGCCTTCCTCTCTGGGCTGCATTATATAATCCCAAGCAAGAATAAAGCTGTGAGCTACATTTATTCATCACAAATTTGAGGCAGTAATTTCTTACACCACTATAGAAGAGATATGATGCAAGTGTACTGCATTGATCTAAACCCACAGATTCAGGTCTCACTGCTCAATTTGGTCCAAAGATTTCTGGCCTGCTTTCAGCACAATAATTAAAGGAGGTTGAAGGATACTGGTGCCTGTTGCAGGCTGACCTAGACAGCTGTGATTTGGAAATGAAAAACTGAAAGAACTAAGTGGCAAATATTTAGCAAGAGTGCTGAGGGGAAAAAAAAGGAAAAAAAAGAAAAGTAACAGAAAATAGAGCATACAATCAATGAAGGATAGACAGAAAAAAAATCCTGATAAACTAGTGAGATGCGGTGAGCTTCATCGAATAGAAGAAGATATGTGCCAGTGGAATAGAAAGGTCGTAAGAGTTAGAAGATTTTACCATCTTGCAAAGTGTTTTCTGAACCCATGTGATCAGTAAATATTTGAAGAAGCATAGTATCATTGCTATTATTGTCTGTCACCTTTAGGGTAGAGCAGCGGAATACACTCTTTACAAAATAGAGGTTGCACACAGATATTTGCCTGAGAATAATCCCAGGCCCATTATCTTCAGCAGAAAAATCACCCACAGGTGATGTTTTTTCTAATACCTTCAGGTATTTGTAGACTTTTAAAGCCCAACAGCAAATGGCTGAAATCACTGTTTTCCTGTTTTTTTCTTTCTTTTCTTTTTAAAAATGTACTCCAGTTGCTCAGACTCTAATATGTTTAGATGGTTTCAAAAGATAGTTCATTTATGGATTAATTACAGAAACTCTTAGAGAAATAAATCCAATTATGTTTACCTGTGAAGTCAGCATAGCTACATTCTATATGTAAGTGGAGTGAATTTATTTCAACAGAACTGGAAGTGTTAGCTGTGTTCCAGGTATGGTCAGATCATGATAACAGTTTCAAAGCAAAATGTAGGAATTGTAATGAAATTTAACTGAGTACTCTTAACAGACAAGGCTTATTTTTAGAAAACAGAGCTGAGGGGATTGCTGGTCTCTGTTCACAAAAGCCACTTATTGCACTGATAGGTCAACAACAAGAAAAAAAGGCTAACAAATTTATGATTATGTTCTCATTGCAAGATACACACAAAAATCCTATTTAAAGTATATGGACTGACTTGTTTCATGTGCCCAAAAATAAAGCTTCTTAGTATTTCTGTATCAACCTGTACGAGGGTGAAATCCCAATTTTTCCTAAGAGATACAGGCTACATTAACAACAATTGGACGTATTTTGTATTTCACTGTCTTTTAAAACTTATATAATTGGAAGAACTCACCAATGTTTTGGTCACGAGCATCTAAAGGACATTTCAGACAATCTGCTTCACATGGAATGAAAACCACCACACACTACTTAAATGGACAGGGTTACAACAGCAGCTCCCTGCCTGCTCATCACCTGTTATACAGGCACAAGACTGGTGCCATTACAAGCAGAGATAAAATACGCATATGAATCTTGACTTTCCACTGCATCCAGGACTTCTCATTTGAATCTGGGACCAGTGAACAGTTTCAGACTAATTGCTTCCAGACATTTTTATTTTTTGAGAAGTTTCAGATTGTGACAGTTCTGAACTGCAGGAATCATTTTTAGAAGCCCTTCATTATAAAACTTCAGCATATGTGAACCTACTGGTTCATTATATTTTCAAACATTCAGAAACAAAGAGAAGAAAGGCCTGTATGTGAAATTTAAAATGGTCTGGTTACCATGGAAAATATATATATGCATTAGCATTTCCAAGGCAAAAAAGTAATCCATTGGTCAGGGCACATTTTTTGTTTCTTAACTTATCTATAATGTTTTGGAACAGGTCTTACTTCCAGCAAAATAAATTGCACTCATACACATTTAAAGCATCATAAAGTGACCACATTTTCTGGCAAAATATTTCTTAAAAATAACTTCTTTGTGAGATATGTACAGTGCATCTCTTCACTAAAAAAAGGAATGCATTCCCAATGAAATATTGAGAATCTGTGGAATTAATTTCATTGTTAAGTAACACTATAAATTATGAAGGAAAATATTGTGGTCTGTAAAAACAGTGCAACTGCAATTAAAAGCTACAGAGAAAGCTTAGATAAATAAAGAAGATACTAATAAAACTATGGCACAGAAAAGGTCAACTGGTTCCTATTTACTTGATAAAATTAAAAGCCAATACATCTGGTTCATACTGGCATAGTTCCACACTTTTCATGGAGTTGATGGTGGCATAATAAAGATCAGGAAGCACTCCTGACTGCACACCATGTTTTGAAAAATGCTGAATGGCAACAACTCAGCAGATTTTGGAAAATATCTCTTTTTTGGATTAAAGGAAATGAAAGCTTACACTGAAACAGTCTTTCAGAAAGGTGTTACAGACCAACTGGATGCCCATTTAATTATTTACATAAATTTCTTCACAGATTAAAATAGTACCCATTGTGAGAAAAATGCAGAGGAAAGAGACATCCCGAAGAAGACAGGAGTCTATTATTGTTTGTTGTACTATGTGCTGTTCAAAACAGGGCTGCTGAAACACTCCTTGATAGCTGTGATACAGTTTTTCAGAAATAATCCTTGTTCCCTCCTTAATAAGTACTTATGCAAAGGAAAAAGAGCTCTCAGGAACAGTCAATCTGCTGCTTAGATGGCATGACAAATTTTGCCCTTGTCAGACTCATGAACTTCTCATTTGCTGAAGCTAATGTGGGTCACAGAGTTAAAAATGGGACCAGAATACGGCTTCTCTGTAAGTGCTTTTTAAGGCTTTCTTCTTCTTAATTGCCCACCCTATTCTATATTTCATTAGTTTATAAGAGCACTTGTTTTTCATGCCACTTAGCTTTGAAGCTTAAGAAACTCTAAAACTGAAAAGCATTTTTGTTATTGAACTCCAAGAGGTGCATCAAGACACTTCACTTAGAATGCATTAGTATTTGGAATATTTTGGTAATGAAGAAGGGCACGGCTTACTGTGCTTGAGTTACTTTCTTGGTTTATTTCCTTTTCAAGTCAATTTATAAATTATTAAAGAATCTCTAAATGACAGCCTTGCTTTCTATTGCTATTTACAGAACAGGTACAAGTGTGCACTTCTTTGTTGCAGTCTTATGCTAAAATGTCTTACCCACGGGTGGGTTAGACTGGGGTACGAACCAGAGACACATGCATCTTCTACGTAACTCCTCTAACACTGTAAAACGGAGCAAGAATTGGTATTTATTAATACCTGCTGCCAACATTACAAGGAGACCATTTCCTCTACCCAATACTGAACCTAAGGTGTTGGATAATCGAATGTATTCCAGGAAATAGCAATCACATTGCATTGATACTTCAAAAATATTGATACCTATACAGCAGTAGTATTCATTTATTAAAATGATAACATTTAGGATAAATATTTACTATATTTATATGTTTGGGACATTTTAAGTAATTTTTTATGCTCAGGTTTTCTATAACTCCCCAAGCCTATGAGACATGGTGCTTATGCTGAAGTATTATTTAATTTAGTCTTTCAAAGCCCATGTACCTTACTACTTGATTTTTAAACCTATTCAGTTTGCAGATAAATTTTAATGGGTTTTTTCTTCCTTCATTCTCATCAGATATCTGAAAGGAATGGCTTAGGACAGATTTAAGATCTATTTGCCTTCTTTTGACTTTATTGACCGGTTTCAAATTTTATGCACATTGTTATTTTCTTTCTTCCTTTCTTTCATGGGTGGGAAGAGGGCCAGGCAGGGTGAAGTGCTGCCAGTGCAAAGTTAACCTCTAGCAGCTGCTACCTTAGTGAGCTATAGCAATAGAGGAGGTATCCTGAAAATCGTTACATTCCTTTATGCCCTTTTCAATTTGCTGAGACAAGAATGATGTTGGCACACAGCACAGTGTCATCCTAAGGTTCTTGCCAAATGGTAGGGTCTTCTGTTACTGGGACAGTTTTATCTACTGCCTCTGCTTATAGTGCTTCCCTTGTGAAAATTATCTTTTCTTTCTCTGTTTCCAGACAAAGCAGCCTGAAACTACCTGGAAAAAAAACCCTACTTTGCTAAGTCTTTTATCCTCAGCCTCTGAATTACAGAGGCTTTTTCATCAGAGAAGGACCTGTCACTGGCAAGCTGGAGGAGCACTGCTCAGGGGCCACTCTTGTTTCAGATGAAGGTTATGTTGAAGCTCTGGAAAACAAACTTTGGCATGTTTGGTAGGCTCATTTTTGTATAGCCTTTGCAAGTAGATCTAAGGAACAGGAAGATGTTAAAGGATGAAAGTAGCTCAGCAGATACTTCAAATGATGCCAGTGTTAGAGTCTGTCCTAGTGTGAGAAGGCACCAGATCTGAGAACGCATTTCTCTACTCACTTACTTGCTCCTGGGCTTTAAATACCTTCGTCTCAGTGGAGGGATGGGGCTTGGCGGGGGGACCCTGCCCAGCCATCCTTGAGCATCCCTGGTGCTCCCGACAGGAAACATAAACTACACGGATATGTAATGTCCATGTTTGGTAAAGTTCTGAAAAGGGGGAATAAGCGAAGTAGTGATCATGAAACATCTGCAGTTATCTCACATGAAATTGGTTCAGAAGACCAGTCCTGGTCTTGCTCCCCTCTGGCAATTAAGTTTTTGAATGGCCTTATGTTGCTCACAAGAACAGTTTTGCAGGAACACCTGTATGTTATCTGCAAGAAATGGGTAGTGAAAGATCTTCCATTGAACAGCTGTTGTGAAACCTTGAACTGCTACAAAATAGCTCTACAAGGTGATCGTGTTTTACAGAGAAATAACAGAGAAATGACTTTATGTGGAAGGGAAAATTAAATGACGTGGTATTTGTATCACCATATATTTTTGAAAAGACCATAATTTTATAGGTGATGAAATTGGCATTATATTTTCATTGATTTGCTATACTGGTTCCAGTTCGAAGTGGCATGTGGAAAATATCTTTTATTAAAGATTATTAAATGTCTATGTGTTATCACTAAAATTGATTTGCATCAACTCTGTGCACCTAGGTGAGTCAATAAGAGCATCAAAATCATTGGAGGCATTTTGCTTAAGCGTTACTAAGAACTCTATTTCTTGGTAATTGTTTGAAATGTCGTGTCTAAATTTTCAAAGTGGTGAATTCTGTATTTTGTCTACTAACCCACTGAATCCAAAGTCTTTAGTTTGAAAAAATTCAGAACAATTCTGAACTAATTAATTTTGTTGCTTATGCTTCTTCTCAAAACAATAATCAGCAATAGTATTATTATTGAATTCTCCTCTTCCAGGTCCCTTACTTAAAACACACTCCTATGCAATCTAAGAATTCTGGGGAAAAAAACAGCTTATGGTTAAAACTTACTAGAAGTATTTTAAATTCCTTCCCTGTTTCAAATAATGAAGAACGGCAGCATTACACATTGTGACAAAGACATAGGATGAAGGATAATTGCAGAATGTGTTACTGCCATTCATGTGCGAAATCTTCTAGGGTGGAAAAATGCAAGCTCTGAGGAGGTAAAAGAGACACCAGTTAAATGGATAACCTTGGTGCACAGAAAAATTCTGAACACGTCTACTTCTTCACCAGGTATTCATCTGAGAATGCCCCTGTGTAATGCACTGTTTTTTATTCTGTTTGGGTTTTTGCTTTTTCAGCACAATGATACTTTCTTAAGAAGAAATACTCTTAAAGGTCAAATTATTGTTGAAACTTAATTCTTGGTTAATACATTTTTCCATAGGTGGGGTTCAGGACATTTTTATTATACAAGTCCTGAATTCTTTCCTAAACTATGTCTTTTACCTTGTTGAGGACACATCTTATTTTCTTGACCAACACTCATGTATGAATACTTAGATGTTTTAAAATATGTATGTGTAAAATTTATGCAGCTATGATATTTTACTTGAAATTGCTCTTATTTCTCACAGTTCATTACACAACCCACAAAGAGAGAACTTACGAAAGAATATTCACTTAAGATACACAAATCTTTTAAGCAAAAATAGACCCACTATTATCCAGCGAAAAATAAAACCAAAACCTCATTAACTCACTCAAAGAAACATCAATTTTCAGATAAACATGCTTGCAGAAGAAACTGCTGGAAATCAAGATATTTGTCAGATACTCCCATAAATAAATTTTGCAAGTAAAAAGCGTTTTGAAAATTAAAAATATAGAATTTCACCAAAACAAAAAAGTATGACATTTTCATAGAGCTGATATCCAATGAATCAAGACCTTTGAGCTGTGTGCTCTCCATGTCATAAACCCCAGCAGCATAGAACACTCTTTTTCTTTCCTCATCTGTTCATTCCACTAACCTTTGCTTACTCCTGGTTATAAGACACTGCTTCTTGTATTTCAGTGGTGGTACCACCACTGATGGTAAGTTCCTCTCACAAGCCCTTCTCATGTTCTTCCATGCTCTACCACATCTGCACCTTCCCTGCCAGGCTCTAACTGAACTGTCTCAGTACTGTCTGTTTCTGCTACTCCACCTTCAAAGGATGATTAGGAGAGAAAGAAAAGAGTGGGAGAAAACATCCACCTATAATTTGAAATTATAAAAAAGAAACTTTATATTCCATTTGATTTGTAAAAATATTTTGTATTTCTTTTACTTCATTCTGTGTGCAGAGCTAACTTGGATTCTTATTCCCTGCACTAAAGCTGCAGACAACTGCATGACTTAATAGGACACATGTAGTACAACTGAAGTCACTAAGGACACTCAGTAGTTAAAATTAATATGAGTTAGTTTTTGACGGACCAAAGCACTTTCTGGTAACATATTCTGAGCAGGGATATTCTTTTCTGCTCAAATGACCCTTTCTAAGTTCCTATCTAAATATTAAATAGACAAGTAACTCCTTATAGGACAGTTCTCAGTGGAAGAGAGTATTATCCCTGTCTTTGTGAGAGTCAGAAGCCAAAGGATCAGGATAGGATCTTGAGTTGTTGAGGTTAGTCCTTGGAAGGAGATTCTTTTTTCCATCTACTGCAGAGGGACCCTAGGGAGAACAGACTTTATAGAAACAAATCTACTGTGCCAGGCTCAACATCTGAATGTTTTCATGGGCTTCTTGGTTTATCTGGAGCAACTTAGCAAATCACAAATATTGCTTAGTCCACCATGACCTCTTCTTACATCTAAAGCAATTTTGTGGGGTCTCCGCAAATTTGGGGGGTGTGTTAATCCTACCAGGTTTCTGTCAACAGACTGTTTTTAAACTACAGAGAAACATACAATTATAGCATATTCCATCTGCCTCCCTCTTTGCTTTGGATGAGTTTTGGAAAAATAAATCTTTTAAAGAACCCATATGAAACAATCTGTTAGTCAATTAATATAAATAGGAACAGAAATTATATTACTGTGGTATTTTTTTGAATAGTAAAAGTGTTCCATAAAAATTCTGAATTCCCTAGGTTTTTAACTAAGTTTATTTCATGTTTATTGGCAACAAAATTGCATGCATATGCAACACCTTATCCTCATGCCCTCAAGGAATGAAAGCTGTTAAAAACATTATGAAGAAAGCTTTATGACTTAAATCTGTTGTGTTTCTTGTAGTGTTGCACCAGCAAAATATTCTATAATAATAAAATTACTTACTGAGGAGTTTCATCAATTTAGAATAGCAAAAATGCCTTGGTATATCATGTAAAGTAGAGTTTTGCATTGTTAGAGCAACCAAAGCAAAAAAATTCAAAGTACATATTTGATCAAGTCTGTTTGAAAACACAAAGATGTGTGAAGTCATCACAGTCTGCATCTATCTACCAACTGCTTAACAATTGCTTTCCCAAGCTGTCCCAGCTCAGTCCTTCTCTCTGATGAAGGTGTCAAGAGGCAGTGCCTTGACATCACCTGATAGGTGAACTCATCTCCTTGCCTTACTCATTTCAACTGGGATTTATCCTGGGATTTCCCTGTTTCTTTTTCCACTAGTCAGGACCTTAGTCATCACTTCCATTTTCTCTCACAACAAGATGAAAAGGAGTAGGAGGAAGGAATATGTATGCTCAGAATGTCTCTGCCTCTGTGTGAATAAGAATTAGGGTGGTTTGGGCATTTTAACTCAGTAGTTTCTACTTTTAAAAGCCTTGAATACAAAATACAAAAGTAATTCTTCAGTGACTGGTATTTAGAAGACAAATTTTGCTGAACACACTAGAAAATACTGAGAAAAGCTCATTCTGTGGTACTGAATTTTTTTGGTCAATTTAGGAATTCTAGTTTGCAGAAGTGCTACAGTGTGATTACAAACTCTTGTTAGCTCTTCTGAGAAAATTGAGAACAATGAGTGTTTATAGGCATATGTTCCATGAAAGTATAAAAATGACATAAATGATATGATTAGTATTTTTAAAAAAGTAAACAAACATTACTGTTATGCTCTCCTCTTTCTGTACTCTGTAACTAATACTTAGAGTGGTTTTTAACTAAGACAGATATTTCTGATATAAATTTGTAAATGAGAAGCAAGCTTAATTTATGGAGGAATAATTTAATATTCTGTATTTGTAATCTATTTCTTCTCTCTAAGTTAGTTTTGGAATGAAGCACACACCATAACTTTTATGTTATTGTTGTTCAGCCTTGTTGCTGGACAGTTAATTTGCTATAAAAATCCACACTATATCATTGTTATTAATTAGAGTAGCTGTGAACTTGCCTTTCAAAAGCTATTAAATGCAAATGTTTAGTCACATAAAAATATAAATGTGCAGTGAAGTTCTTCAGCAGAATAATGCTATGAAATAATTAATACAAAATAATTAAATCTTCATTGAAAGGAATAAAAAGTTTATCAAGTGATGAACCTTACAGGAAAAAAACATTAAAAATAAAAATACTACGTCAATTGACAAAAATTGGCATAAATAAATTTTGTGGCGTATAAAATAAGAGGATCAGGACTATATCTTTAAAATTTTATTCATCAAGAAGCTGAATAGGTTAATGTAAGTTAAGGGATCTGTATTTTAGTCTGCATTGTGAATTATCAGGGATTTTCACAGCAATAAGCAACATGGCAGACATGATACCCCTTACATTAAATTTTTCAAATGCATGTACCTTTTACAGAGACATGGAGCACTGTAAAATAATAAAGGGATTATTCCAACTGTGCAAAAAAAATTAAGATTTTATCTATAGTTTATATTTTCAGAGATTTAATGTAGATATAATCCAGAAATAATTCCTTTATATGAAACTACTTTTACATAGTGAAATTATTTGTCTAAGTGCTTTTCTGAAGAGAGAAACGTTCCTAGATACTTAAAGACATTTCTGATTTATAGCCTTAGATCCTAAGAGGCAAGGTTTGTTTTCTGCTCCCACTTTGTACAACAGCTCAATGAATACTAGTCTGGCTTCAGGTGCTCCTATAATACCTTGAGATAAATAATCATAATCATGTATTAGAGTAATCACTTATTATAATAATGTTAATCAGAGAATGTGTGTTTGTGATTGGTATACCCTTGGAACCAGAAATGCCAGTGTCAGTTTGAGGAACTAATCTGAATTATGGTCTGTCATGAATCTGGCAGGAAATTAATGTTTTTTAAGTAGCTAGAAAGTATTCCTGTAATAAGAGCTGGAATAGTAAAATTTCAATTTTATGTGGTTGAAAAAAACCTATTGGAAAATGTGTTGCTGTTGAAGATGTCACATGTCATTTAAATAGGAATTACATTTGTTTGAGTTGTACTATATTGTATCTTATATGAGATAAAATTTAGCATGTGCTAAATATCAGCGAAAGATGCTTATAACAAGAGGTTTGAGTATAGTAGTAACAGAATGAAAAGACCTACAAAAAACAAAGGGGAAAAAAAAAAGGAAAATAAATGCATACTCAAACAAGGCTCAGATGATGCAAGCTGTTTCTGAGAAAGTTGCATGTAATAGGCACAACCATTTATGGGATTAAAGTACAGCTAAGGTCATTTAACATTAGTCTTTTTCCAGGAACCCAGTACAAACATGTGAGCTACACTGAGTACTCCTGGCACAGATATTATCCAGCTAATATATATTGAAATATAGCAGATGAATATCTCCCCTTCTTCCCTTAGCATGACCTCTTCAATTTGGATTTCTGGTTAGAGTACAACACATTTTTCATCAATCCTATGCTAAGAGAAAGGTCACCTCTCAGCATGGCCAGGGCTCTGCAGGGGAGGCGCTTCTGTGCATGTTCTGATTCTCTAGTTGTACTCAGGGTACACTCAGGCACTTCTAGTCCAAGTTTTCAAGCCAAGCTATCTTTTTTCAAGCCCTTACAGGGAAAGGAAAGAACAGGCAGTTTATGTTGCTGGAAACTCCACTCCAGCAGATTTTCAGACCACACACCTAGCCCTGGGTATCTGCCAGTGGAAGCTAACAAATGTTTTGACTGAAGGCAGGCAGGAGATTGTAGAGATAAGAAACTCTTGAGAAGTTGCTTAGGAAAATCTTGACCTCCATTACTTTAAAGGGGAGGAAAAAGCTTTTCTGAACTCTCTTTCCCTTTATGAATACTGCGTGATGTTGTTCAGCTCATAGAAAATGCTATAGATGATCATTTGGAGGTTCATAACCAACATATCCCACTCATCCTGCTAAGCAAAATAAAAGAATTGGATTAAATGTGGTTTCCTGTTGGCTTCTCTGGTCACTGTAAATTATGAAATTTACTAAAACCTGGAACAGTTTGAATTATATTGGAATTTTTGTATTGGACACATAAACATTTAACTAATCTCTGATAGATGCTGGTATGCTTTTTGAACAATGTACAATGATGACACAGTAGATATAATGGTGTGATTCCTTTCCTGCACAAAATTAAAATTCATTATATATTGGTTAAATTTTAATAATAATAATAATTTTAAAAATTGGGACTCTACAACCTTTTTCCTGTTACTTGCAGCAATTTCTTTCAGGATATATAAAAATATTAAGTATTTCTCCATGAAACATGTGCTTCTTTATGAAATACTTTAGTATCATTATTACTTCTATCACATTATCAAGGAAGAAGTAATTGCACTGGCATAATAATTATCTATTTCTAAGGCATAGTTAGGAATGCAGTCCTGAATAAGGCTTGGTGTATAAATGACTAATGTGTCATAGATCCAGTTGCTTACACAGATTCTTTATACAGAAATTTTCACTGTGATTATGACGCCTCATTTATGTCATGAAAAGTAAAAATCATTCCTCTTGTATTTTTCTATTTTAAACATCTGACAATGCATTTTGGAATAAAGTAGTTGCAGTTCAATGACATGCTGCAGAAAAAAAACCCAGTATAGTGAATTCACAAAGTATTCTTACTGTACAACAAAAAATATATAGTTTTATGGATTATAGTTATATAATATATGTAGTTTCCCCCATAAATATATAGAAATATCTCGGATAGAGATATTCATGGTCATTCATGTTTAAAATGAAAGAAAATATATATTAAGGGACAGTTGCTAAAGTTACAATTAGAAATAGGGGTAGATTTCTTTTCCTGCTAGATAAAAACTAGATTGGTTTTGATTGAAATGAAAAGTTGTATATGATGAAAAAGAAAGCAATATATATTTTGAAATAAACTCAAAAAATTCTATAGAAGTATTTAATTAATTTTGTGTTTGTGTTCTAAAAAGTCTTTTGAAACCTTTATTCTTTCAAATAATAGGTCAATTAAAATATTCATGTTGGAATACATTTATTTTTAAGATCTGGTGAAAAAAACCCTGATATTTTTGAAAATTCCATCCAACATTTTTGACCTGATGTTTGGCTAGATTTAACTTAATTTAGAGAATATTCTACACTCTTCTTATTTTGGAGCAAATCTGCTGTTCATCAAAAAGCAATAATTTAGCTTCATTTAGAAAAAATATTGCTGGTAAGTGTTCATAATTTCTCATGAAGAAAATGAGTATTCCTTTAAAGCAGTTGCAAAAGCTTTAGCTTACAAAACTTAAATCATGATTGGTAAAGTAATTTTAGCTGAAAAACTATTTATTTTATTCTATTCCACAATATGCATCTGGTTTGACCAATAAAAGAGGCTCAAAAGAGAATTACACTAAGTGGAAGTGTGAAACACAAGTGAAACTCCAATTGTCTGCTTATCCTGGTTACAAAAAAATATAATTCAAAATGCACTTAAAGCCATGAAAAATCCAGAGGCACGCCTATCCATTTGACATTTAACAGTGGAACACACCTTTTGGCACAGTATGAGGAGAGTCTGGAGCCAGAAAACAGGAACAGGTTTTCACCAAGTTGACCCACTCCACAGTTTAGAAATGAAGCCCTAAAGGCACCTTTTTTCTACAGCAGTGTGAGAACAAACCTAACTGCAGAGCAGCTACCTGACTAACTAGCTAACCAACCACCCAGCCAATGACTTTTAGTCTCAGTGCAGAGCTGAGATGTCTTTCAGCTGCTATTAAAACCCAGAAGATTTATAAGACCAAGAAATGGTAATGTTTCTTATAGGTTAAAGCAAACAACGCCCCCAAAATTTTCAGTCTTACAAAAAAATATAAACTTCCAGTGTGTAATCACATGATTCAACCCCTCTCTTTCCAGTTTCAGGTGAAGCTGGATATTTTTTGTCAACTACTCTTCCTAAGGTAACAGGGTGGAGTTTTTTTGGCTTTATATTCTATTTTTCTTTTTACTAGCAGAGGTGGCAAAGGGAACTGTCAAATGTAACTGCTAGTAGCAGCTGTTCTGCTTTTGACCATCATGTTTCAGACCAAATGGCAAATAATAAAATGTTTGGAAGTCTGTATTAATAATGAGTTTTATCAGAAAGAGTTTAGTTGTGAAGCTCTCTTTTAGCTTTAGGAGGGCCTGTCAAAACAGAAGGTCTAATACGAGGCTGTAACCTGTAGCAGAGTGCTCTCACAGAACACAGAGGTGCCTTATTCAGTTTGCAGAGCACCTTGGTTGAAGAATCTGGATTTCCAGAGTGAATTCCCTTCTGTACTATTCCTCAAATTCAAAAATTGGATTCTTTCAGACCAGCATGGGCTGATTTAACAAGAGAATAATCTGTTTCCTCCATAGAGGAGGACTTAATGAAGATCTTTTGTTTAATAAATTCAGACTTTCTTCCTAGAGCAAAGGTTGAAATCCTCTTATTTTTCAGTCAGGAACAAAGGGAAAACTAATTCCCCATCCATCCATACTTAGTTAGAGCACCCTAGACTGTAGAGAGGGAGCTGCTGAACATACCAAAGTCTATCTTGAAGTTTTAATTCTTGTTCTTTCTGCAGTCATTTCTGAAAACACCCCTGGTGCCCCTCCATCCGTGGTGTCTCTTAAAGTTACTGACCATCAGCATAGCTGTCCGAAACATCACACGCCAGTGAGCCCAGTGAACAGCTCCAGGCTCCGTTAGTTTGCTCTACAGTCTCTCTTAGAACTGCCCACCTGCTGTGGTAGTTCCTCATGCAGACAATAGCAGGAAATCATGTCAACAAAATAATTTCCCTATATTAAAAACCTAAGGTTTTTTTTCCACATGTAATTTTCTTTAAAAATCTACCACTCAGAAAATACAGGAGCAAGACTAATTAATGTGTCAGGCCATAGGCAGTCCTAGGCTACCAAAACAGCTCTGGTAGTTGATGCTATTTCCCCTGTGGCTCCCTGGTCCCTTTCTGCTGCCAAAGGTTGCTGTCTCTGAAGCTGAGGCTGGGATGCAGCGTGTAAGAGCTCCTCAGTGCACGCCCTGGCAGCTTACCCCAGCTTCTGCCAGCACAGTGTGAATTAGCCTGCCAGACCCTGCACAGAACTCGCTGGGCGCAGACGCACACGCTGGCACTCATTTCACTGCCAGTCCCTGAGTTACACCTGGGGACAGGGACATCACACGTAGCTATAGAGCCTTTTGGCAAACATATGGCCCGTGTAAGATGACCACTGTCCTGGGCGCACCCCTGTTATATCCACCAGCACCTTCACCAGGTGAATTGCCTTGAAAAAGCACTTTGCTTCACCATTTGCATTTAACCCAGCTTTAGCAATCACACTGATGATTTCCTTTGTCTGTCTTATCTAACCTGACATTATGTATCTATCCAACGCCTGCTGAGAAATTGTGAGGATGCTGTCCATTTCTCTCCTGGATTCAAACACTAACTGCTGAGGAGCAAATTCTGCTCATCTCCCAAATGAAAGGCAATTGCCTGCATGGGAGAGAGACACTGTTTTATAAAAAGTCACTTGACTCAGTATATTTCTCTAGGTCTTTGTTGAAGAAATTGTCTTCTTTAGTAGAATTTTACAGGAAAAAACATGGTATAACCTTAGCAAGGAAAAAATCCTGGGTTTTAACTTTAGAACACTATATGGAGTGTTACCACTTTTACATTCAAACTATCAATTCTGGTAGAATAAAAAATTCTATTAACATGAAAGGGTAGATAAGGATGCATTCCCGGTAAAATGAACATAAAGCAACATAAAAGGATACACCAACCAAAGTGTCTTGAACATATCAAGAGAGTAATATTTTACTGGTTTTCTCACTACTTTTTTTTAATGAGCTTTGCCTCAAAAGACCAAACATGAATTCTATTAATTAGATCAAATATTCTGTTAATTATTCTGCCATTTGCTAGTAAAAAAGAATGCTAATATGAATGTACTTCTGAAATCTAAAAATGTAAATTTAAATTAATGTAAAATGAATATCACAAAGTACTGCAGCTAATAAAAGATCAAGCTTACTAGAAAGCCAGTAGGAGGCTCCAAGGCAATCTGCTAAATTAGAAAACTATTTAGTTTAAAGTTAATAGAAAGTAGTAGGCAAACAGTCTAAATTGCAAACAGTGACAACTTCTCAGAGAAAATAGGTTAAATGACTTTTCTGCTTATATTTTGTGCTATGTAAACTGATCTCCCCTATTCCATCTCAATTGTCAGTTTTCACTGTTTTTTACAGTTACCTTCATTTTGAAGTTCAATATCAGAACGGAATCAAACTTCAATACACATTACCGGAACAGAAAATCTGAGAATGTTGGATAGGCAGCCACGATATTCTGACTTTTCCACTGGTGTTGTCTGCTCATGACAAAGATTTATATGACAATTCAAAATCAACGGCAGAACTACTGCTGGCTTTGGGGAGTCTGGGATTTCACCCATGCCGGTCAAGCTAAGCTCAAAAAAATGGAAAAGCAGAGATATAGTTAGACTCTGAGACATTTGATTTTCAGAAAATGCTCAGAACTCAGCTTCTGACAGGCAGGCCCCAGTGCAGTGCTTCTAGTCAACCACTAGAATCATCAATCAATGACTGAAAAAGTTATACTTATTTGCTGATATTATGACATGGTACAGGAACCAAAACTTTAGCTAGGATACAGAAGGACAATGTAGGGGAAAACTGAGAATTTGTTGCAGGGAAGTTTGTAAACATTCTAGACTAAAATCAGAAAGGAAATGTAAGATCCCACAACCTAATTTTGGCATCATAGTGTTGCATCCAAGAAGACAGTATGCCCCAAGGTCTGACACTTAGAGTGCGTATAGAGAGAATGATGCACCCCAACTTGGCACAAACCAGGCAGCCAACCAAAGCCAGAGATAGCTTATAGAAAAATTCAGGGGCGGAAATCCTGAATCTTGAAGATTTTCAGTCTCCTCTGGCAGGTAAGTAGCTCTGTCCAGGCAGGACTGATGGCCCAGAAGCTTGTCCTGAATGTAGGTGCAAATTTTGTAGTTTAGATTTTTATATTATTTGCAAAATCATTCACAGTGAACAAAAAGTAGAAATGCACTGTCATATATAAAGGATATAAAATGATATAATTCAGTCTTTCTGTTCCTGTTGAGGAAGCTGTTCTGAACACACAGATTTACAGAGGAGGCTAAGGGAAGCAATTCAGCTGGGTGTTCACTGGGGAACTGGGATTTTTGCCCGGCACCTAAGAGTTGTTCATGTGCTTTGTGCTAGTCACATTCACCCCACAGGTGAATGAATGGATCTCTAGCAGCAACTGAAAAGAATGATCTAACAGTGTTATGTTCCACCATTGCTTTCACATCCTTTCCCAGGAGATGGGAGAGAATTGCTGCAGCCAAAGGTGAGAACCAATAAATGCTTCATTCCTTACAAGTCTATGTGTTAACCATTCATGAGTGAAGCTAGGCTATGAAAGAGCAAAAAACGTGGTCATGTTTTAAAAGAAAGTGATTATGAAAACAGTACTTGCTCTTCTCTTCTTCCAGGTAACAAGTGATACAAGTGGAAACGGCCTCAATTTATGCCAGGGAAGGTTTAAATGGTGTATTGGAAAAATTTCTTCACTAAAGGAGCAGTCAACCATTGGAACAGGGTGCCCAGGGGTGGAATCACTGTCCCTAGGAATGTGGATGTAGTGCTTAGGGACATGGTTTAGTGGTGGACTTGGCAGTGTTAGCTTAATGGTTGAACTTGCAGATCTCAGAGGTCTTTTCCAACCTTAATGATTTTATGATTCTATGATTCTATGAGATGTGACTTCCCTATTCCTGGAAAGCCCTTCTGGAAAAAGGCAGCAGGACACATGGCTTCTCAGCTAACAGAGCCGAGAGAAGGACACCAAGCTCTTCAGTCTCGTCAGGATCAAGGTGCTGGTGGGGAGCGGCAGAGGCAGCTCTGTAGCTCTGCTCAGAGCTCTGCAGGACTTGAGTCAGGCAGCTGGTTCAAAGTGTGGATCATTTTCAGGGCTCAGGCAATGGTAGCTTTCAGAATCACTGTTGTGTGCACTTAAAGTCTACCTGAATCCTCCTTTAAGTGTTTAATTATTTCTTCATATGTGGCCTGAAATTTCGTATCTACTAAAATTCATGGAGATCAAAGTCTAATTATTGCATTGTTGCTAATTCTGAATTTAAAATGCTCTCTCTGGCAGTTAAGAACAGCTAATCGTGCCAATCTACTGAGGCATAAATTCATGGAGGATAGAAGGACTCTTTTGAGGACTAGTCAGGTGCATTAGGAAGCGTAACAGGCCTCTCTTAATGCTCCACTTTGATTTGAAGGATAAGATTTTTAACAGACCAGGGAAAACACCATGAATTTTTACTTTCAAAAAAAGGACTGAGAGGGAAACCTAAGGTGTGAATTGGCTGGGTGCTAGCTGGCCATGGTAGCTGCTGTTTGCGGAGGAGTCCCTGCTAAAGCTGAAGCAATGTAGCTGTTTGTGAAACAGGGAGCCATATTTGAGTGTTTCATAGTTTTGGCTTTGCTAGGGAATGACTATGCACAGACACCCTTTCCTATAGAAGGAAAGAACACAGATTTATATATGACATTTAAAAAAAATTTATACTTTCCCCTAATTTGGACCTCACATAATTCCATTTGAGATTTATGCTCCAGCTGTAAGGAGAAAGTGGTCATATAATAGACAGAAATAAGACTGTTTGAGAGGAATAAGACAGTTTGGAGAAGGTGGGCCCTAGATTACCTGCACTAAATTTGCAGGTACTGGAAATAAATGAGTAATGCAAAGCAAAATGAGGGAAATGGGGATGAGGGAAATGGGGAAGAGGGCAATCTAGTGCTTCCAGAAGTTACTGACTCATCACAAAACAAAGCGCTACACCAGCTAAGTTGAAGTGTGGAAGGGGAAACTGTACACACTCTGTTTCAAAGTTACAGCATCTGTACATCTGGTGTACATCACCGAGGGAACTGTTATCCAACATGCTTGCCAAAGCAGCCCTCCAACTGCTTGTGATTTCGAACCTTGGACTAGATTGACTGAAGCTGATGGGGCCCAGTGGGGCACTGAGGTGAGCAGCACTGACGGGGAGCAGGTGGATGCATGTGAGCATTGGTTCGTAGTGTATCTCTTGCCTTTGTTGCTGAGGGGACCCTTAGGGTCACCAAGAACTCCACAGCAGGCAGCGAGAGTTACTCAACTATTTAGCTCTTTCCAAGGTGTGAAATGAAATGTTTCTTTGGCTACTGTGAGGCCAGTACCCGTTAAGCCAGAGCTGCCTGGCATTTGGAGGAGTTGGATCCTGTGAATAGGGTAACCAATTCCCTGCAGATGCTACCCTACCCCATGACTTGAATTAGACCCATGAAGGGAAGGAACCATAAGGATGGAGTTTACAGCCCCAGGAATCATTTTCCTAGTAATCTGAATCTCACTTAGAGAGGCTGATGGCATAATCCATGTTTGCTGCACCAGTCTCTCCTGGAAGAGAAAACTGAATCTTAGTCCTAGGAAGAGTTACTGACTGAGGGTTAGGGTTTTTTCATACAGATGATGTAGAGAAAAAGTTTCTTAATACACAGCTTATGTGTATTGTGCAGAAGTTTAACATGGAGAAACCATGTCCTTTCATTAAGAGAGCTCTTAGAATATAACTGGAAATATCAAAAACAAGTAGAAAATGTTTCAATTATTGCATGCTTTGATTTACCAAAACAGAAAAAGTAAAACATCCTTTCTTTTAGGACAGGTTTATTAATTGTGCACACACTGCATGCACTATTTAAGGCTGTCAGAAGCAGATAACTGAAAGAGCTTTCAGCAATAAGGGCAATATTAATACATTTATGATTTTTATTAATATATAGGAATAACTTCTTTCTTTGACATATTCTATAGGGTATTATAAATATATTTGTAACTTGCAGATTTACATAATGGTAGCACGGAGGATTTACAGTGCCTCTTGCCTTTAAGAGATCTTTTTACATAACAAGCATTTAATAAAAGGGTTCAATGAAGCTTATTGACATTTATTTTTCCCTTTGCCATACATTTATTAAGTTTGAATATCACATTCAAATTCACATCAAACACATAAAATATGGAAAAGCTGGAGAGAACAGAAGACATATTTTAGTGCTTTGATGTTGATGCCAAAGTTTTATTTAAGATATTTATACATAGCCTAAAAAAGGATAATAAATTTTATTGAAAACTCACTGTACTACTAGAATTTTTAAAGTCCACAGGGTAGACTGAAAGTACTAAATGGGAAAATTTGAAATATTTCTGAACAATCAATCTTCAAAAGCAAAGAATGTTATTAGGAAAACACATTTAAGGTATCTGTAATTTAAATTTGATTTTTGAAAAGTGGAATGACACATGCACAGCAGTTTCAGATTAGACATAAGAATGGGTCCCATTTTCTGGTTTTCTTACACATGGATTGATTGCTTCAGAGGCAAAAGAGGAAAAAAGGACTACTGTGCACACAGTACTTACATGAAGTACAGTATGATTTAGTAAGGTAAAATATGGTCAAAGGTTGACAAAAACAAAGACAATTCCCTTGACTGAAGTGTTTGCCAGTTTCTACCTACTGCTACCTCGTTAAAATTAAATCCATCTGTGTAGTTGTAGCAAGAATATGAGTAATTGGGAAGGAGGGAACATGTACTTGTGTGGATTAAATTTCTCTCTTCTGTATTTCTCTATTCACAGCTGTGCAAGGCTGAACAATATTAAGCCTGTCTGTCTCAAAGGAAAATGCAATACAAGATTTTTTAAAGAATAAAATTGCTTTGGTCACTTTTGGCATTAGGTAGTTAACATTTATTGCTAAAAATAACCAAATATTAGGAATTGGAGGTTAACACTTGAGCAAAAAATTCCATTGCCAAACTATATACAAATACTTTACTGTAAAGTCAGGTTTCATTTGTTCTTGATGTCATTCAATTCGGGGAAAAGCAGAGACGGGAAATTCAGGCAGCACTTTCCAAATATTAACAGAAATATGCATACATACTTTGGATTAAAGGTCTTGGGCTTAAGATTGGTCCAAAAAAACCACACTGGAGTGTCTCCGAAGTGCCTTTACTGTAAGAGCCTGGAGTGCAATGCCTGAGCTGGACAATGACAACTTGCAGAAGCATTAGATTTGCTATTATTCCTTCTCACCATTTCTGCTTTTGGTGTGCAGTCCATGGGGACTTCTGACAAGGAGAATCCTTAAATTCTGTGTTAGATTGGCTATGGAGATGCCTTAGTGTCAGGCACTATTAGTCTGGTCCAATACCCTATAGCATTTATACCTGAAGAATTATGACCTTGTGGAGATGTGCAGCCTCTCACTAGCAGATCAAGTCAAGAAGAATTTCCTGTTATCACTATGAGCAGAGAACTAGTTATGAAACACAAGTTACTGGAAAATTGTAGCTGGCTTCAATTTATTTGGTTAGGCTCTACAGAAAAAACCCATACTTCTGGGTGCTTCTCTAATATTGTGTATAAATATTCCTAAAGGTTATGTGGAGATATTAAAATCTTCTCTGTTTATGTCTCCATTACATCAGATTTTATATCCTACCTTCCAGGTAATAATTTTATCAAATAGAATCCAGTTTATTTTGTTTCAAACATTACTGAGCTCCCTACTCAATTTGTTCTTGTTGTCTATTTAAAAGTTGGATGAGCCCTGCTGTTTAGAAACAATAGTAATATTCTTAACTATGATGAGAAAGCATTACCATTACACTAAGTAGCCTTGACTACGGAATGGTTCAGTAGACAAAGTTTGTGAAATCATTATTTAAGCTTGCATTTACCACATTTTCTGATCAACCACATTTGTTGAAACACTACCCAGGTGAAAATGGATCAAAAACATTACCTTGATCACATTTTGAGATAAACCTTTGGCTATTAGACCATGTATTATCTTTTTGTCAACAGCTTTAGAAACAGTTGTTGGCAATACATATAATCTCTTTTAAATGGTAGCTCCTTAGGGCTGATGTGATCACCAAGCCAAAAGATTTTATAATTTACAGATTTAGTTTTCAGAAGAAATTAGCAGCACTTTTATATCATTAAGAGTCATACACACCTAATTTCAAATTCTGCTACATGATATGATATTAAAAGTCTGCTTCTGGCAAGTGTTATCAGCATATTAATATATTTTTTTTAAAAGGAAAAGGGATTTATTTATTTATTTTTTTTACATTGTCCCTTACTACTGGATTTGTTTTGGAGAGACAACCTACAAAATTAGCACAATTCAGATGGTTCAGGTTCACTTGCAAAGTCCATCTACACTTTAGGTATCTCCTAATTTGCCCACTGTCTGTGTCTTTACTGTCCAGTCTGTAATGGACAGTATTTACAGTCCAGATGTAATAATGAATTTGAAACCCTCCCAAAAATGTTTTGGGGCAACAGATACAACCAGTGTGCCTCTGCTAGATAACACATCTAGGCATTCTCTGTTGATACAACACATTAAAATAATTGACCTAAACATTTGAGGAGGAAAAGACAGAGCATAGATAGTTGACTGGATTTATTATTGGGTCATTTTCATGGGCAAGTGGATTAACAACACTATTAAAGGTTAGTTCCTAGTCACATATCGTGCAACATTTGAACTGCAGCTTAATCAATGAGGTTTTCCTATGACCATGAATTTTCTCACTTATGATCTTTTTCAGGTCTAAAACTTTGTTTTTTCATATAATTCCAGCGTGTTCTTAAAAAACTCTTATAAATGAACCATATGTATCTAAATGCATTAATACAGACATGTAAGTCAACATTTATATATGTGCATGTGTACATGTGTGCATGCACGCATGCACACATGAGGACAAGGCAGAAATGGTACTTTTAGGTGTTCTGCAGCTGAGTAAAAAGTTATTTACCTGAAGATATAGACTGTGAGATTTATTTCTCCATAAATATTTGTACTTATTCTCCAGATTTTTATATCAGTTTCATGAATTAATTTTTTCTTCATTTTTTGCCAGCCAGAATGAGGCAAAGCTTAAAGTGAACAGAATTCAGCCTCTTCATAGTCAAAATGTGGTGTTTTCATCACTGTGAACATTGAAAACTGGATTAGATAATATCCTGAGCAGCCTGCTCTAGATGGTTGACCCTGCTTTGAACAGGGAAGACTAAACTAGATAATGTCAAGAAGTTCCTCCCAAATTCAACTATTCTGTGATTCTGCGAAGTTTTCAGGTTCTTGTTTCCAATATGGCTACTATACTGCATGAGCTATCTTTGATTATGCAAGAAAGGAGATAGCCAGTTGCAAAGTTGATGTGGAGTAGTCATAACCTATTTCCAGACAACTGAAGAACAAAACAGACAAACTATTATAATAACTTGCAATAAACGGAAGACTTTATAGATTTAAAGAAACAGCTCAATGGAGTAAGCAATCCAGTTCCTGCATTCTAACTAACACTTCTTGCAGTCACACTGTTGAAATATCAGATCTCTTTATTACAAAAATAACACGGAAGTGGACAGAGGCATTGTCCTATCAGAACACTTTCTGATCTGTGGAAGACATAATATGTAGGTACACATATACTAGAGTGAATTCCAATAATGACATTCAGATGCTGGCTTAGCATAAAAGTCATCTTTGCCAAAAAAAGCTATGGAGCTATAAAACAACAAAAATCCCAGCCAACCAAATACCACCCACCCATTCCCCGCCACCTTTCTAGAAAATGTAAAGGAACGAAAACCACTTTTGACAGAGAGGGAACTCTTTTCAAAGAAAATGTTAGAAATTTCTTGAAATATATAGAAATTTTTGCTCTTTCAGTCCAAATATTAGGTCCAGGGCTGCCAAATTTATTTGCATTCTGCCAGTCAGTGATGGATTTATTGTTATGAAATTATTCTTACATCGTTAGAAGGGAGGAAACAGCTGGCACTTTTCTAGTTGTCTCCAGAGAAAATATCCCTATAAAATGATACCACTGATAGGCACATGCGAGGGAGTGGGAGTGTTGTGTGGAACAGAATGTTACAGTAGTGTTTTTTGTCTTTAAAGCTTCAGCAGATTTATTCAGCTTCAAGTTAGAGAGCCTGCCAGAGGTTTTGTGTCACTGTAGAGTCTGCAAATCAATTTAAAGTTGTTGCTATGTTTTGCAGTTTTGCTAAATTAGAAGGTGTTTGGAAGCCCACTGAAATGATGATGGATAACCTCAGAACTGATAAAAGGAACGTCAGTATGAGCATGTAGGTAGGTAAGTAACCACTGTAGACTAATTAAGCACTCTCCTCTGGGGTCTTAACAGCACAGTACTCCTTACAATAATTTGTCTAAGTGTACACTTAAAAGTTTTAAGTCTAGATAGATCTAGAGTAGCGCAGCAACTAGAGCTTCAAGGACATTGCCTATTCTTCCAAAGGAGAATGCTAGGGCTGTGAAAACATTTTACAGGTGAATCTAAGAGTCTGTGTGAATCATGCGACAGTTCTCTTTTAGCATTTCCTGAGACAACCTGAATCACAGGAAGCTTAATATTATTGGTTCTTAACACTTTATAGCTTTGATTACAGATATGGTGGAGATTATCAAAATGTAAGACCAAGTTACCTAAAAGAAAGAGTGCAGGCATGTAAAATTAAATAGGTTTTTTTGGATACTTTAACCTAAATACGCCAGTGAGTAGCTAGATCAAAAGACTACAGCCTTTATCATGCTTCTACTAGTTTAGGTAGATGAAAGCTAGATTGTAAGGCAGGCAAGGAAGACACTCGTCTGTGGGAAACCGATAATTAAGAAAAATAGCAGAAGGAAAGAAGTCTAAGATACAACAGCAAGAACTGTAATTTTGAGTTTTTCAGGGTTCCTATATCCAATCACTTTAGACTTTATCAAGGAGGGAGGGCCAGCTCAGTTTTATGATTGTGATTCCTATTACTTTATTTTTCTTTTGGGAAACATGCGTATATTGTACTGAGATGAAGAGAGAATGTGGATAAAGTCAGAAGGTCTACATAGGATCTGTGTGTCAGATTGAGTAATTTTTGCTGAGAATGTTTAAAAAGGTCATTACATTCTACTATCAGGTAATGCCTACTGCTTTGCTTTGCTGTTTTTCTTGTGTTTCTTTAGTAGCTGAATTTATTTCACCGGGTCCAAATGATGTGTTAAATCATTTGAGGCTGAGTACTATGATAAGGTATTTATCACCTACAATTACACATTATTGCTATATAAGATCACAGAAACAGTATAAATATTTTACTTTTTTCAACAATTAAGACCTAATGAGGAGACTCTTAAACATTCTGAGTAATTACTTCCCCTTTTGAATGAGATATTTAAATGCCCTATTTTTAATTGATTGATGAAGTTTATTTAAAACATCTTGTCCCTTTCCTTTGCAGTCAGTCACTACTGACAGAATTTATATTAAGAATATAGAACTTAAATGTGATTCTCAGCTTGACATTTCCCGCCATACTTAAGGACAGTATATGATGACTCAATGCTGCCTTCATGGAGATTTGAAAAAACAGAAGAAAAACAGATAACAATGTCTTTAAGAATTAAATTCTTAAATTATAATGTTACTTGGCTTTGTTTAAATGAAGGTATTAATATTTTACATCAGAACAGGCCCAAGACCTGGTCAGCGGGCTGATTTTAAGGAGTCAATTTAAAAAGCTGATAATGGGAGTTTCACACATCATACCTAATTATTTTTCTGAATGGTATTTTCTTGTACGATCTTCATGTTTCTGCGCCCATACAAAGAACTACAATAAAAACTGGAGTAATTCAGAGGTCAATTCTTTTCAACTATGCAAGAGATTCTACAGTAATCAGTACTTAAAAAGTACTGATTAACAGTACTGATAACAAAATAGTTGTTTTTTTTTTTTCCTTGGACAACAGTTAGAAACTGAGGTTGTTTATTTATTTCATTGCTATAACTGAATGAAAAAGAAACACAACATGAATAATTTCTTTTTCACAGGTTAGAAGTCTTGCCACAGAGCAAGAGAAATCCACATAAAAAGCTTGTTCACATGGACATTAAATTTTGAAAGACAAAAGCAGAAAATTTTAATATTATTTGTATTTAAATCTTCAATTAATTTAAAAAATACCAATGAACTTTTCAGCACAAGAACATTAATGCATGAATAACACCATTTGTGATAATAATTAATAAATTATTATTTCAAAAGTACAAGGGTAACATAAGAAGACACTTGAGAATTCTTTCTGTGACCATTACAAGAAGAAATTCATATTTTTATTCTGAAAACTTAGGGTATTGCTAATTCTGTCTTTGTATTGTTCATATCTATAGATGCATGTCTTCATCATATTCCATGAGTACTGAATTTTTCTTTTGCTGTCTCTTGCATGAGGGTAACAAAGGCTGAAAATGACTGAGGTATTACCTGTGCTTTATATAGGTTTTAGAGGAGTGCCCACTCCTTTACTTTGCAACATCTGCCTAGTTCCCATTCTTTTCTCTTTTGGAATCAATAGAATACAAAGGTGACGCAATGAAAATAGTTTCCAGCACTTAAACAGCATCTTAATTAACATTCAGGAGTTTCAGCAATGGCTGCCAAATAAATATTTTAAAAGATGCAAATGGAATCCTTTTATGTCAAGTCAGAAGATTACCTATTCAGAAAGAAAAATCAATCTTTTCAGTACAGTCAGCACAAGTTTTGTTAGTTCAAAGTCATTATGTTTGGTTTAAAAGACATGAGGCTGCACTGAGTTCTTAGACGCACTTATCAAATGTCTCTTTTCTGGTGTTTGAAAATGTAAATAGGAAACAGTCCACCTGATTCAGTTTAAAAAACTGACCTGATAAGTTCTGTTTCATTTCTAGGTTCTTTGATTCAAAGGACAGGAATCCGGTAGTGAATGGTGCTGAGCACTCTCCTCCACTGAAATGGAACATGAAGAGTCCCTATTGCTGAATTAATTTCCTTATGCTTTTAGAGTCTTGCTACCATGTTTCCTAAAGCAGCTTCATTTCTCAGCAGAGTTAAACACTTTGCATAGTGTAATTAGAAATTGTGTTTCATTTAGGATCTTATAATTTTGTTGCTATGAAATATCATAAATGCAGGCTTGGTAAGTCTTTTGTCTAGCGTCAAAATCACAGTCAGAACATCAGGTAAAATTAACACCACAGCACTGCCACCACCGCAGGTGCAGCCCATTCTGGGCCATTCAGTTTGGAAGAGACCCCAGCAGCTCTCTAGGCCTTCTGCTTGCTGAAAACAGACTCCACTGTGCAGTAAGAGCAGGATGCTGTTTCACTGCTTGACTGTCCCCATGCGATTTGAATGTTATTAATATCCAGCCTAAGCCCCTCTTGACTCTGCTTGTCTGCTCTCCCTCATTCTCTCACCACACCTCACTGGGCAGCTTTTGGTTCTGCCTACTTTGGTCATTTCCCTACACATATCAGGGAGGTTATATCATACAACTGCTATTCAGTCTTTTATTCGTGAGGCTGAAGCAACTTTTCACTCCGAAGTTTATCTTTACAGGGCAAATGCTCCTGTTCTTTGACCAGCTTGGTGGCTGGTCTGCTGAACTTGCACGAGTTTATCAGTGTCTATCCCCAAACTGGATGCAATACTCAAAACTACTACAATGCTTAGTCGCTGAGTACAGAAGGAAGGTCACTTCCCTCAGTCTTCTGGCTGTGCTGTTCATAATACAGTCTAGGATAATGCTGGCTTTCTTAGCTGCCATGGCACCCTGCTGCCTCCTGTTTAGCTTGTCCTCTGCTGAGACCCCCACATCCTTGTCTCTAGAGCTGCTTCCCAGCCAGGCAGTCCCCAGACCAAG
Source organism: Platysteira castanea (assembly GCA_013397175.1). Taxonomy (NCBI): domain Eukaryota; kingdom Metazoa; phylum Chordata; class Aves; order Passeriformes; genus Platysteira; species Platysteira castanea. The sequence continues at coordinate 151,201 of VYXC01010966.1, forward strand.
CCTCAGACAGGGGTACTTCCTTCCCAGCTGCTGGATTGATAACTACAGAATTCTGCTAGCTAGTAAAACAAGTAACCCCAACAAGATTCTTTTCTATAACTGTCTTAAAATGGAAGTAGCTTTAGAACACATATTTTAGAACACAAATGCTCTTAAATGTAATGAGATAGATGCTCAAGTTTTTTGTATTTCTTATGTTGTAGTCTCCATGCAGGAGCGTCTGACTCTTGCAAGGTATCCTGTTGGTGGGCTAGATGAACTCAAAAGTAGGCAAAGCAGAGCTGAGGAATGTGCCATGTTTTCTTTATAGTTAACAAGATCATTGTATTAGCTACAGATAAGGAAGATATAAAAGAAAGAGGACTAGCTTCCATCTGTTTTCATTCTATAATTTATAACTGAAGGAGGGAACGTAACATCATCAACCCCAAAACATTTATCTTTTATTCCCGTTTGTTTCTATTTAAAATAACCTAATATGCCTCCTTGCCAAATTTTTCTATTACTTTCTCAGCTCAATCTGTTCACAGTACTACTTTCCTCTATAAAAAATTAATCATCATCAGCTGTTCTATACATTATTTGTCTTGAGTATATTGTGTAAAAGTACAAACTATCTCTAAACTAGTATTCAGAGCACTTTTCATAAGTACATTTCTGCTTTAAGGAGAGTATAATTAATAATTTTAAAACATATGATTCACCAAGGCAAGTTTTAAGAATTCCTAATTAAATACTCTCCATTTGTCATGAACTAACAGGTTCATTTGAATGTTAGTAATGTGAAAGGTTTTAAGGATCTAAAGTATGAGACGTTGTAGATGATGATATTACCTGTCTTCTAATGTGCAGGCGCCTCCTGCTAGGGACCTGAAATACTTTGTTTCACATTCATTACCTCAAATCATCTTGCTCAGATCATTTTGCTAAAGGAATTTTTTCATCAGATCTGCAAATTTTGTTACATCTTGCTGCAGAGTGTTTGTCTCAATTAAACATTTATAAATAGGATTTGATTTATTTTCCTCTGGGATATGCATAGACATGTGTAGCTCATTTTTCTGTCTGCTTCTGTCAACTTACTCTTCCTGTAGTACACCCCAAATTGTCCTTTGTAATAAGAAAACTTACTGATTCTTGGAATGCGAAAGTGAAGATGCATAGTGCAAATGTAGGTAGGAATAAGTGTGTGTATAGGTGAGGCAGGATCAAGGAAAAGCATCCTATATGTTTGTGTGTTTGTGTATGTGTGTGCCTGGTTTGTGGTGCCATGGCAATATTACGGATCCAGAGTTGCCCTGGTCAAAGGGAAGGGGAAACCCTCTGGAACCTCAAGCCCAATGGATTCTGCCACTCCTTAACATTCACCACTGATTTATAGACCAGGCAGGTCAGGACACATTGTCATGGCTTATCCACAAAAATGTAAGGCCAGAAAAAATGGAATTCTTCAGGGCAGATCCATATTGTTTTTATATAATAGCAACAGGAATTCTGTGGATGTGAAATGCAGAAAATGGGATAAAACATGTAGAACAAGAAAAAAAAAAGCAAGGAAACGGGGCTTCCACCCTAGGAAAAGGAGGAAAAATCCTCACTAGTGGCCAGTCTTATGGGTTGGCAACTCCCCTCCACGGGAGCTGGGAAAGATGCAATACTCCTTTGCATACTATAACTTTTTGGCCAAATTTTACTAAGGGAGAATGAGTTATTCAGACAAGGACAGTCATACAAATCAATCATTTCACAGGTAATACTCAGCAGTCACACTTCTTTTCTCCTCTTGCACCCAGTGTTTTTAGCTGAGTAGGATGAAAAGTGGCAGATTCTGCAGGGTTGGTGAAGCTGATTTCCAATTTTTTTGGTCTGGTGATTCACTAAAAACAGCGACTTTGTCTCTTGAGAATTTGTCACGGTTTAGCATAGCTTGGTTTTTTATTTAAGGAGAAATCCATCAGTCATGGAAGTGATTTTTTGCAAGGGGCTGCTCTAACTTCTCCAGACCCGGCAAAACCAACCAGCTGACTGATTTGAATATTGACAACTCTGTTAAACCACTTAAGAAAGCTGAACGCACCGCTGTGAACCCCATTTAAGAACGAACAAACCCCGCGAAAGCCCTCTCTTGCTTCCTGCTTTCAGAGAGGTAACTGGGAAGGCTGGTGCGGTCCGGCAGGGCCAGGCCACGGCCCTGCTCCGTCGTGGCTCGGCCGGGTGGGCCCCTGGCGGGGCGGCGCGGGGCCGGGCCGGCCGGGAGAAAGCCACCCCAGAGCCGCGAGCAGCCGTGCGGCCAAAACTCCTCCCCAGCTGAGGCTGGGACCGCGCAGCCGAAATTCATCTGGCCACCGCTCAGCAGAGATCACTTGACCAACAGCGAGAGACAAATTCCAGCTGCAAGGCCCGGGTAAGAGTAACGCTTTCAGCGCTGTAAGATTCCCAAGAACAGATGAAACCTGCAGACATCAATCCTCTCCCTAGTCAAAGGAAAGGGAAAGGTGAAGGCACGTGAAGAAAACACCATAGAGACACCAAAGTCAGTGAAGAAGGAGGAGCTGAAGCCCAGAGAGAGGGGAAAGAGGAGATGCTTTAAATCTAGAAGCTGAAATTCTTCTGTTAAGCTATGGTGATGAACTATGATACATCAGAGTACCCCTGTAATTCATGAAAAGTGTGGCGGGATGGAGTGTTCAAATCACAACCANTTACATTGTCAGTGGGTAAAGAAAGGAGGGTTGGGGGCAGGAGAAGTGTTCTGAAGTTCTATGAAGTTTTATTCTGACTCTTACTATTTTTTCTTTCAGTTCTGTTAATAAAGCTTTCTTTATATTTTTTGAAGTTTTGAGCCTGCTTTGCTTTCTCCTAATCCTTATTTCACAGAAGGAAAATAAGTAAGCAATGGATGTGAACCAAACCCCCTACAGAATTTTACCTTGCAAAGCGGTATGATCTAATGGCACAAATTTACTCTATTATTTACTCTATATTACTCTATATGTTTCCATTCCTAGCACAACAGATAAGATCTAATGAATAGGAGTTTATTGTTTGGTGTCTCAAAGAATTAGTGGAATTGGCATTAGAAGCTGACAGATACAATAATTATTCTAATGGTTGTACATTATTGTGCCTCTTACATTAGATACTGCCTAGTCTTCATCTGGCTTCAAGATCAACCCAGTATGAGCACAATGTAAAGTCACCTCGTATTTTCTTTCTTATCTCAGGCTGGATACATCTCAGACCAGGACATTTGAACTTAATTTACTTGTAAGAAAGTTTTCCAACTGTCAATCTGCAAAGAAGTATAACTACAGAGAAACTTCCCTTTTATCTTTCAGAACCTTTCAATTTAGGATATATAATTGTAGTTCTTAAATATATACAGCATTTCCAAGTCTGTCCCACTGCTAACTTTAATATTAGGCTATTCTGTGAGCAAGGTCTAACATTAAAGGAAATTTGAATTAAAAAATTAATCTTGCTTTGGGCAAGATATTACAGAAGGGGAATGTGTGGAAAATCAAAGAACAAGCTAGGCAAAACCTTCAAGCAAAAAATTTGAATGTAGGTAGTCTTCACTTTGCCTTTATGATATAGGCAGATAGATTGGGTGATCTGAGATCTCTCCCGGCCTTAAATTTTGTAAGACACTAAAAATTTTGGGGGAGTGGTCCATAGAAATCACAAGGACCCTCAGCTGAGTAGTAATGGGAAGCCTGTGTGTGGAAGATGAGCTTGTGAAATAGAGTGCAGCTTCAAAGTTCTGTAGCACAGTCTCTAGGCTTGTTCCTGCAGGTTGCATGCTTCATTATGCCCAATGCAGAGCAAAGCTGAAGCTTGACAAATGAGTATCCTCTGCTTTCCTTTGTGCCAAGACTTTAATATTCTGCAGCATGCATTAATGTTTTCTCAGACTTTCATATTGCCTTGGCAGATATTGGTGAATTTGAACAAAACATAAGTTATCCTAATAACAACTTTCTGTAAATCATGTCAGAGTAGTTGGGACTAATTTCTTAAATTCTTTTGAGGATTCTTTTGAAGCTCACAGAAAAGTGATTTTCCAGTCCCTCCAAGGCCTTACAGTACTCTTAGAGGTTTTTTTCTCAAATTGGACCTAAAGTAACAATGATATTACAAAATAAATGTTCTCTACATTTAAATATATTTGACATGGGTCTGGTCTCTTTTTGTAACAGTAATCCGTTTTCTGTGTCCCAGCAATCCAGTCAAGTATGAATCAGTCGCACAGTGGGAACACTGGCCTTTGGGTCTAAACAGAGCTCCTGCAGTTGCCACCGTAAAAATACACTAATAACAAATAAATGAAGTGAGCTAACAGAAACAACTGGATTCAATTTTAACAGCAAGTATGTAGGATGGCTGACGCTGAGATCTTTGACAGGGTCATCAAAGAAGAGAAAAGAAGGATGTTTTTAGATATTTTCACAAAACACATTCTATTTAGTTTTGCATGTCCGTTTTGTGGGCTGTTAGCAATTAATATCATTCTTTTCCCTAATTTAAGCAAAACAGTGCAAGTCTGTGAACTAATTACCATGATGTTAATTTGATTAATGGTTGTACTGTACATTAGCTTCTAGTACACAGAAATTAGGAAAGTTCCATATTTCAGAAAGTTACCTGAGAAACATTAAAATTAAACTTATATAATGCCACACCGAAGAAACTCTGTATTTAGTTACACCTATTCATGTGTACAAAGTGCAGACTTTTCCTCATCATGCACAGCTAGTCTGTGGTACACATATAGATTTAATATTACTACTACTAAAAAAAAAACAATTAAGGGTCCTTCATCTCATTTCTGGACTGATCACATAGATGATACACTTAATCCATAAATTACTGGCAAAAGAATAAAAAAGATAATTTCTGTCAACAGCACGATTTGTGTTAATGAAAGCATTTCTTTAAGCAGACCATGCAGAGAAGTAACACACTAAGAAATATGGAAATGAAAAGAAAACCTAGCTTTTCCCTTTTCCCTTCATTTTTTAATAAAATGAACTTCTTCATGAGCTACTGCTTCTGTGTTATAGGCTACTGCATATTAGTACCAGTTGCAACACACCATATGGAATCTACTTCCCGTCAGTATCTACTGGATCACTTCTGCGAGCCAGGCTGCAGCTCATTTCTAAGCAGGTACACAATTTCCTTTCAACACAATGACTATACAAAGGCACTGGGTGAAGTTTGAGCTCTGTACCAGAGTCTTGGCATGTTCAGGCAAGCTCAGTATTAACATGGAGTGAAGGGAGCAAGTCCCAAATCACTTACTGAAGCGGGCTGAATTGCCTTTTAGAGGTGTCTGCCTCCATCCACTGATTGTAAAGGCAACCTAGTGCTATCTGCCTCCTAATTTAGGAGGTTCAGTGAAGGCAAACATGATGAACCCAGACCTCCATTTCCACCAGACCCTTTATTCACTCCTTTTGCCCCACTCCCTTGTTCTTCAGTTTTTTTGCAAAATACATGGCAGCTAACACAGAGCAATAAAGTGAAAAGATGGAGTTATCATGCTTCTGTCCTTCTACTCATCTTGTGCAGAAATGAAACACAGTGTAGCCCTTACTCTTAAGGGTTTTACCCCTGGAAGAGATTGTGGGTCTTTAAAAGCTAGACTTCATTTTGCTTGCAAGGGAAGTCAATCTCTTTTCCAGAATTTAAAAGTGATCAAACAGTTCTCTGTATTTGGCAATATCCTTGTTGTCATTACCATTCTTCATACTTCAAAACTATTTCTTTATACAATTCATGTAAATGAAGTGATAATTCATAAATTGGAAAATGTGACTTCCATTGATTTTTGATTTATTATAAGATGTATGAAACTGGACAGATTTACTTTTGGCAATTAATTTCTTTAAGGGGAGACACATTTTCAAGTTATCACATGTTAACAATATAATATTTAAAAAAATAAGTTCAAATGAACCATGTGGAAGCCTGATATAAACAGAATACAGTACTTGATGGATTCAGCTGACATCAGATTGGCAGGAAAGGAGTCTTCTTACAACATTAAAATTTATCAAGTGAGGAAAACATCAATTAGTGGTTAAAATAACAGTCTTTTGGCTCTTTAAGAAATCAGCCTCCCTATACATAACACTGTTTACTCAGGACTGCATGTTTCATTTAAATTAAAGTGCATGCATCTGTAAGCAAGTAGGATGCACGTGATTGTTTTAAGAAATACACCACAATGGCATTCAATGACTTGTGGTCCTGAGCCAAATGAACACTTAAAATTGAACCCTATTATGAATGTATTATTTCCCTGTCAGGAAATATCACTCACCTCAGAACTGGCTTACCACCTTCTTTGTGTGTTGTGCAAACCCCAACTGCTGAGAGACTTTGCCATGAAAGAGCTTTACAAAATGCAGAATCCTTTTTGAATAACAATGAACATATGCGAAGGGCACGCTAACCTAATGGAGAACAAAACTGCATCCTGCCCAAAAGGCAGAATTTTGGGGTAAAGGAACTGAGGAGACTGGTAACAGATTACAGAGCTTTCTGTTCCTTGCCATAGTCAAATATATTAACTCGCAGCAATTCTGACACAAGGGAGAGAGAAAGGATCAGTATGTTTATGCACAAATGCATTGGTGCTGCAGGGTATGTCCATTTCCTAATCTCCCCTCCAAACCACTGGTTAGATTAACATTTTCTCCTGGCTCTGGACATTGCAGGCAGAGAAGAGGTGAGGAAAGGTGCAGTTACTTCTGTAGTGTAAGAGTTATGTATATCCATCTCATAAGGGTTACACTGGCACACAGAATTCAATTTTCGCAACAAGGTGTTGAGACAGCCTGGTAAATCAGAATGATTTATACTGGTTTTAAAAATACACTGACTCTAGTGTGTTTCCTGAGTTTATTAACTAATTAATATTGCTTAAAGTATCTTAAAATCACCATGTGGGTTAGATAAAATAGATTCAAAAGTATTTTTAAAAAGTAAGAAAAATGTAGGACAAAGTAGTTTCTGTTATTTTGTTCCTTACAAAACAATTTTGTTCCTTACAAAGGATTTTCTTTGCATTTGCAGGATGGGAGGACTTAATGTAATGTAATGAAACACACAAGTTCTGCAACACAGCTTAGAAAGATGTTTATCATGACTGTAAAGCTTTTTAAATAAAAATTTCACGCTCTAGCATGATCAGCATGGTTTTATGAAAAAAATTAACACTACTGTGGAATGATTAATTCTACAGATATCATTTGCAGATATGCAAATGATGTAGTGAGTTACATGTTCCAATTCTTGAAAGCAACCCTTCCTACTTTGCATGTGCAATTTTGTGTTTCCTTGAGCTGTAAGCAAAACCAGTTTTTTGCTCCATAAACAAAGAGAAGGAAAAATTTTTCACTGACCAGAAAATAAACACAGTGTTCTTTTATTATTGGCTGGCAAATAAAGTGTAATAGAATTTCCTATAAAAATTTTGCAAATGATTTGCAAGCTAGAATAGCAACAGATCACTGTCTCATAGTTCCACTGACTTTACACTGGCAATGATTGTTGCCACTCAAAGAAGCAAATGTGAATAAGCTCATATGACTGAATGCATAGAAACAGTGCACCTGATGAGTAAGATTTTGCACAAGCAAGTTTCTAACCGTAATAACCACCTTAAAGGTATGACTGAAGAAATTTTAATTACTGCATGCTTCAGTTATGACTCAATTAGCACCCTTGTGGTGAATGAGAAATTTATCGAAAGAAGCAGAAAATTTAGACTGCCAAATTTCCTAGAAGATGTCCTTATAAGGGACTTATAGGACAGACATTTCAAAATGAGCCTACATGACCTATATGTGTAGGTCCCAGTGTAAGCGAATCTTAGGGTCACATTTCTTGTTTGAACTGTAAGTGGCTTAGAACTTTCAATGGGATGCCTGAAGTGATGGCATTTTTATCAACTGTTTCTTTCTATGTAGCAATGAAATCTCCTGGATACTGCTGCTCTGGTTTTAAATTCCTGTATACCTAAAAGGAACTCAATGGAGTTGTACCCTGCTATATAGGGATATACTAGAGAAATCCACTCACCTAAAGGGCACTCCGACAATGTCCCACTAATGCTGTTTTAATGATCGCTGCATAGCAGAAAACGAGAAACTAAACTGTATGGCTACATAAGAATGAAATAGTATGTATTCTTTGCAAACAGACTTGTAACAAGAAAAAAAAAAATCACTCAAAAATCCTGGAGATAAAGTATCTTCTTAAGATGACACTCTACAATAAGGAGCTTTCTCCCTTCTCAGTTTAAGGTACTGAATAATGAGCAGAATATCCTGGGCCAGGATGCATTTTTACTACAACATTTTTCCTTTGTCTAAATTGAAATGCTTTCTTCTTGCTTATCTGCCCCTCATCACTTTTGATTTGATACTATGATGCTGTATGATAAAAGATTAACTAATCCCATTCTGTCAGATATTTCTTACTGACAGAGTTGATGTGTATTTTAAGCTTTAATGTTTCATCTTTAAATTGCTTTTTCCTCTTACAGATGCTGTGCCGTCCAATTCTCACAACACTTCTGAATCACATACATGTTCAGTAAGGTATGTGTAATTGTTTAAGCACAGCTAGCTGTACAACGTAGACATGATGGAGTGACATCCCTCCCCTTCCTGGAAGCTTCAATTAACTTCCTGGCTGCCGTCACAGTCTCCTGCATGGAGCAGGTATGTTGACCTGGGTGGTTAGGCCTACACTTGTTTCCAAGCTTGAGTCTAATTTAAAACTTGAATCTTAAATTCCTGTTATCTACAGTTTGACACCCTACAGCAAAATGCTGGAAGGGGATCAGCTTTTCAAAGCTGAGCATGTACTTATCCTTGTTAGCAGTCTGAAAATGAGCTGCATGGAAAATGCTGATATCTAACAACTAGTAGACGGAATGGAACCGTTTTTACACTTGGAAAGAGTGGAGTCAAGTCTGTTAATTTCAATCACCATTTAAGATGTTTCTTAAGGGCTTTATTTAATGGACATTTTTTAGGGACTATAGGACCATGCTTAGCCAGGAAACAGCAGTGCTGGTTCAGGACACTTCCCAGGCCAGACTCATAGAACCAAACCCAGACCAAGTGAGAAATTAAAATGCTGTGATTTGTACACTGATAATTTGACCTTTTAAAATTCATATCCACATTTTGAATGTATTTAAGGATTTCAAAAGAGAAAGAAAAATCTTGAAAGCACTGAATCAGGGGCTAAATGAACAGATGGACTTCTTTGTTTTGCATCTAGTGGAACCTTGTCCCAGACAAGCTTTCCACAGGGATTTTCGGAGTAAGATGCACAGGAGACAGTGACGTGAACCGAAACATCCTGGTGTGACACAGAATTGGGTGGCAGGATGGGAAATTTGTGGTTCTCCCCTCTCAGAACTGTAAGCAGAGTTGAACAAATGTTCCTACTGATGACTTCTAGCATTTGGAAAGCTATATCCAATGTGTTATAAGAAATTGGTACTGTTTGCAAACCAAGTCCTCATGTGTCTTCAAATGTTGGGCAGTAACTGTCACAGAATTTTTGAAAACACCATTATTCATTCATCTTTGGGTATCTTTGGTACCTTTACAGAAATGAATTAAGTAATTTTCAAAAGAAAGATTTATATGCCAAATTCCCTGTTGCTGGGTTTTGTTGGTTTTAGCTTGGGGTTTTTTATAAGTATGCTACACTGCTGCATTCTAGCTGATTGTGATAGAAAGTTGAGAAATACAGAAAGCTGAGAAGTACTGCCAAGCAAAGAACTAGGATAACGTAGGGACGCCATGTCCAAACCTACATTGGGACAGATGAAAATCAATAACACTACTTGCCAAGACATACAAATACGGAAAAGAGACAGAAAACTCTGCCAAGATCTAGCACCTTACCACCTGGAGGTGACTAGAGAGAAAAAGAGATCTAGTAGATAGACTGTTATCAAAAGGCATTTGGGTAATGCTGTCAACGTGTGTTGAAATATAGCCAATAGCTGGTTTTAATAAAAGAAGTTGAACATGGGAAGTGCCACTGTCATAGGTGATTTGGGCATGGTCATGTGTGCAGTTATGGTCACATGTCAAAAAAGATTAATTCAGAGACAAAACTAGAACTGGGCTGTTGGGCTGGTTGATGGAGCCCAGAGCCTCCTACAAATCAGGAGGCAGTTCCTTTTTTTCTATCAGGGAAAAGCAGCTGAGGGGAAACATGATGCCATTAAAGGCATAATAGGTAAATAATTATTAAAACAAAAGGATCATATAAGCAAAACAAATGGATATAAACTGTCTATGAGTCAATCTAGTCTTAAAGTTGTGTTTCTAACAATCTGAATAATCAGAATGAATAATCAGAAAAATATTAAGCAAACCCAAAACCCAAGCCCCCCACTGTAAAATGTACCCTGATTTGTTATGATAATGGCTGGATCTGACAGTAAAGTACTGGGTCCTATAATCAGTTCATCCAGTGTTTCTTAATAGGTGCTCTGGGCTCTTCTGTGAAACCATCTGACTATCAAACAACCACAGACAACATCACACCTGAGTGATCTTCAGCTCCATCAGCCCTTGGATTAAACATTAACCACAGCATTGTTTTGTAGGCTATAATAGGGCAGATACACTTAAAGAATTAAGTAAAACACCTGATATCCCTACTGAAGGAGAACAGAAAACAAATTTAATCCTTTCAGTTACATATTTTCAGGAAAACCAGCCAGACTTAACAGTGCTACAGCGCTGCTTGTTAAAATGACACACAACACTGCAACAAATATCTGAAAACATATATAAAGTAAAAGTGCACTTATGTTCTGATACATATGGCCAAACCAAAGGTTTATTAAATATTCAGTCTGGTTTACTTTTTCCATAACATTGTTAGCATAAAAATAAGTTTTTAGAAATGTACCCATTTTTGATACTGATACTAATACATCGTTGTATTAGACAATGTATTAGACATTGTATTAGACAATTAGACACAACTATTGTATGCTTTGTACCTTATATGACAGTATACAATAAATATAAAGTGACATAACTATTAAGGATTAAACATTAATGGTTACTTTAAGGGCCATATTTCTACACTGTTCATAGAATTTCTCTTTTTTACAACAATTCAAATATAAAATAATTGCATTCCCACAAATGTGGATCAAACATTTACACAGCATTTTTTACCTGTGGTTTAATATTTTTCTGACAGAAGATTTAAATTGTGTGTATATGCGTTGCATGTATTTTATCTGAAGTTTGTATATATTAATGTATTACAAGTTTACAGGCTATCAGATAGAAAACATTTGTCTGGTTTTTCTAACTGGATGCTGCAGTGGTTCCCAAGGTGGATTTTAAAATCTATTTACATACAAATAGAATTTTTTTAAAAGTTATTAGAAAATGTATTATATAGAAACAGGCATAAATAGCAGAGCTATACACTAGAAAATACCACTTTTTTCCCATTTCTAGTTGCCTTGGTCATTTTCATAGACTTGATTAGTCCCAGATAACCTATTTTTGTTGTTCTATCTCTTCTTCATAGGTTAAAAATAAAGAATCTATATAAACTCTGGAAATATTGGGGGGGTTCTGCTGTTGGATAAATTAGTATACTAATTTTTAGTTTTCTGATGGGGTTCTAATTTTGTGTATCTATTTCTGGTGTTCTGCACCATCTATTTATTCATCAGCCCTCCTTGTTTTTCCAAAACTGCAAAAAAGAAAATGGTAGTGCCCTATAAAAGGACACCATATAGGTTACTGCCTGAGCTTTGCATAGTTAGATAAATTCGATGCAAGATTGTTTACTGTCCTCCCACAGCAGGCACACTGTGGGGCTTATTAAACAACAAAGCCATCATGCATGACATTACAGTGGGCTGACATAAGAAACACTAATGAGAATGAGCCATTGACACACTTCAGGCACAGGCATAAACACAGTCAATAAAATCACATCAGAAATAAGAAAATAACCAGTATAAAACAAGCAAAACTCTTAAGATATCCAGGCCTGGTTGTTACTGCCTTGAGCTCTCTATTAGTATTTCTGGAGAGCTCTGATGGCTGTGCAAATTCCCTCTCTGCAGCTTAATCTGTGTCAACATCTCTCTGCAAACTGCCACATAAAACTTGCTTATTCCTATCTGTACAGTAGAAGGTATCCTGAAAATGCATGGATAAAAGGTATCTCTTTCCCCTTACATAACCTTATTCTGGTATAATTAATATACCTACTTGCTTCCTATTTTCTCTCTGAAGCTTGAATTAGGGAAAAACTTTGGCGATTCTCAGATAAGATGTTAAACGTCATCAAGGTAGTGATCCATCCATAGTGAAATCCTCATCTGCACTGGTAATTATTGCCCCACACTGGGGATGGATGCTCCAGAATCACATTAAAGGACATTGACTGTCTGTGGTTCACAGCTCTCTGTTTTAGTCATGATTATCATAGTCAGTTATATAGTGACACCAGTTGAGTCAAAAGCAGCACTTGGACAGACCTGCCAGTCTTCAGGAAGTATGCTGCATATATCTATGTGTGCCCTCTGAGAATTCACACATCCATGTCAGTAGAAGTCAGCCCATTCTCCTGAGTCTGCTGGAACACAGTTAAAAAATGCCTGTTCCCCCAGGAATATAAGATTTATCAGAGGTGGAACAGTATCCCTCCTAATTACAAGCATATTTACATATGCATATGTATACACATGTATGGAATAAATTTGGAATAAATAATTAAGGAAACATGCATAAATATACATATATCAATACAACTTTGAGATTCATTAGTTCTTTCCTTTTCCCTTGTAAAAATACTTGTTTTGGCTTCTACGGTTCTTTACACTTGCTAACAGAAAACAAACAGTAGTTTGTGTCTCTGGTATTATTTTTTTGCAGTGGTCTTTTTTTCTGAGTAGAAAGACCAAGTAAGAGCTCTGCTAAACATCTCAATACAGTGCCGATGAAATAGTTTCTGACGTGTTTATTTCTTCTGCATCCTATTCAATATTTTTTACTCTTTCCTCATTCTGTGCTTTGAGTGATAAGCAATAGCAAATGAGGCACCAGAGACTCATTACCCTGGGGGAGAACAGGTAGTTTTCTGCTTCCACAAATTCTTCACTAAAGTATACACATGAGCCTCATTCTGTAATACAGAGATTGATTCATAATAGGATTCCAGATTTCTTTGACAGACTACTGCAACTCTCTGCTCAGTTCTACAGGTGACAAATGAAGGCTAATGCAGTGATTAACTTGACATTAAAAAAGAAAAAAGCTCATCATGATTTTTTTTTTGTCATGCACAAAAGCTATAAAGTTACGGACATAGAGAACAAGAAAACAGTTCCTGGAATAGCAAGATGTTTGTTTTGTGAGTAAATCAAGATACTGTGTACTAGATACTTAAAAAGACATCTGTAAGAGCCTGCAAAAATGAAAAAACAGAACACAATTTCACATCATAGCATAAAATATGGAATAAAAGGTGATAAGCTCACACCAGTGTTTTATTGTTTGGTAATTGTGACCATCTAATCAATTTTGCTACATAATTGCAACTCTATGTATTTTTAAAACACAATTTACCACCATAAAGTGAGGGTTTCCTTTTGAAAGGACATTTATGAGACTGTGTGAAATTAAAAGCTAATAAAGTTTGCAGTCTACTTGGAAAGTCCCTAGATTCCCTAGGCAGTCTGTGCTCTCATGTCCATACCCCTCTTGGACAGCCAGGCCAGCCTCAACCACCAGCCAGGAGGACCCCAGCTAAAGGTCTGTGCAGTCTAGAAATGTAAATAAAGGCTTCTGAAAGGAGATAGAAAGTCACTCAGCATTTAGTCATACTGCAGTGTTCAGGAAGGTGGAATCAATCACCAAGATTTCCTATATTCTTCATGTCTACTCATTTGTCTATTTTGCTGTTTTCCTAAAGTGATTTGCTGTACTCAAATCTTATCTTGCAGTCAAATCAATCTTCATCCAGTATACTAAAGGTTAGCATGTAAAATGGTAAACATATGTTATGCATGAGAGGTCACTTGTAAATTCCTGCAGCACCAAGTATATAGCAACCACTTACACATTAAAATGGTGGAGTAAATCTAATGACAGATAGATGCATGAATATGGAGCCAGTAAGTTTTCTTAAAGGAATTTTGAGGTGATATATCTTAAAAAAAAAACCCAAAAAACCAAAATAACAAAACCCCAAAACTGTAGGTACTTGAAGCTTTTCACAATACGATTATAAGCAATACATATGCATTTATTCCAATCATCTTGTAGCAATGTAGGTTTCCAGGAACATATCAGTAAGGAAGTTGGATAGTTCCTTGTGCATTTTTCAAATGGATGGACCCTGGACAGTCTTTGATGCAATCTGAGGCAAAGGAAGATAATGTATTATAAACAGGCAGTGTTTCTTTTTTCATGTTAAGATACTACCAGTCTTATTTCTCCATCACACAGATGGAGAAAGTATGGGATGCCTATATGCAATTCATATAGTTTCAAACATTTTGCAGGGTTTAACTCAGTGGAAAGGCTCCTATTCACACCAGAAAATCTGTACAGTTGGGGGTGTTAATGAATTCCACAAAACAATCTACAAGTTTTCAGCCTTAGAAAGATTCATACTGGTCTAAATGCAACAAGGGGCACAAAGGGAATTTCAAAGAAAAGTAGAGAGCTTCTCACTGAGATCTAATAATTACTGATGTCTGTATCGTATAAACCAAATTACTCAACAGAGAAGCTGAGCATTAAAAATGAATGTCTCAGTTAGGGTGTTTTGGCATCCCTTCATATCTAGACATGTTCCAAGTTATCTCCAGAAATGAAATAGAATAATTGGGTCAGATCCCAGAAACTCATTTACCTAAACTAAATGGGAGGAATGAACTAGCATTCTTTATCATCATTCAGATTTGGATATTTAGGAGAGCAGTTAGACCTTTTCCATCAATTTCCTCTTAATTTAGTTACTAGTCAAAGGTTTTTCTAGTGTAGAACATTATTATGTTTAACACCTGCTGTGTTATTGCACAATTTTCTTTATGCTGACATTAAAACAGGGAGAGGAGAGTGAGTGATTATGTTCTAAGATACAAGCTATACTCCTGAAGATTTACTTCTCAGCAATTAAAAAAATGAACATATCTGCATATTTGCCTTTCTCCATACTGAGGCGGGGAATACTCCATTCAGTGCCTTCCTATTTCTCACACTTACTATCTACCTTCACAACCTGCGAAGTTCTGCACTGTAAATGATTTTGGTGAAAGAAAAAAACCCCAATCATGGTCATGATACAGTTGTAATGGCAAGACCTGAAATCAGTAGTTATGGGTAACTGCTTTAACTACCACATAGGCCTAAACTTGGCAGTATTTCCTAAAAGGCAATGAAGCCCTGGCAGTGGAATAATCTCCCTGTCTGGCTTTGAGAAACCCCTTTGGGCCATCACAGGCAGCAGCGTGGCCCCCAACTTCTGGGGGACTTGTGGACAGGTCATCTGGCTGTGTATCAAAGCAAGTGAGTAGGCAGAAAATCACTCACCTTTCCAGATATGCTGGGAGGCTGGTTTATGAAGTCCTTGCCATGAGTTTTGTCAGAATAATGCTACCAACATTTCATTTTCACCTAATAAGGTACAGTTCAGTTTTTTCTTACAAGTAGACTTAATAAGACTTAAACCTTCCTCTAAAATGTATGTTAAATATCAGTAAGTGTACATGCCGACAGAGCATTTCTGTCAGGAGCTGTTGAGAGGATGCAGAAAAAAAGAAAATGTTCATTGTTGGACTGCCAGCAAAGAGGACCACAGACTCCTTCTATTGTGGACATGTAAGGATGTGACTTATCTCAGACACTCACCTGCAGAGGACAGCAAAGCAAGCCACCAGTGTACATTAATGGAATGCTGATGTGATGCTCTGTGTGATGCTAGGCTAAGGTACAGTCATAAAAAATTATACAATTATAACTGGTGAAATGTAGACCAGTGTGAAGTGTGGATGAGGATGCAGACAGCAGGGAGATTTGTCCTCTTTTATCACACCTGCAAAGATGTTTTATATAAACACAGATGAAAGCTGTGGAGTCAGAGCACAGCTTGTTTGTTCGTCAGTGTAAGGACTGTATATCTGATAGTTGCCACTACTGGCCTCCGCCAGCGGTTTGAAGAGTGAAAGACGTCTGATCCAATTAAAATGCTCTTTATCTTTAAAACGCAACTTTTGGAAGGCTTTTTTAGGGAGAGAGTTGATGGAGAGTCCTTGTTCAGCCACAATGTTCAGTGATTGCCACCTGGTTAATGTTACTAGTGTAGTCAACCCTTTTTCAGTATTTGAGGTTGCAATCATGTATTACGGCTAGATATAAAAAGGGTTTGTTTATGAATCTGGATATAACCTGGGAGAAAAAATGATTGGAAGACTTTTGTGTGGTGTTGGGGAGAAAAGAACGGAACAAAGAAACATTCAGGGAAGTTCTGTCAGCTTGTCAGACATATTTTTTTTCTTATTAGTCTGAAAAGCTGTTAAGCTTTTGCTTTTTTTTTATGATTAGAGCTATCAAATGAGCTTGTGTTTAATCTTCTATAGTCTATATATAATCTATAATCTTCTACAATGAACCTAGAAAGTTAATTCTTCGTATTAGTTAAAATTCATGTCAATGTTTTCAACCAGCTGCAGGATGTAGTAAAGGGATTTATGAATTAAAGCATGATTGATGCTGTAGGAAGCTCTTGCTGACTTTACAAGACAATTCACTTATTTTAAAGTTAATTTTATAGTTTAATATATCCAAGATAGGTTAATGGAACATTACATTCCATTTTCTTTTTTCTTTGAGAAAAAAGGGAATTGGCACTACAGTGTAAATTTTTTAATGTTATGGAAATATTACTGGTTGATTAAATTGGATTAGTTAGATTATCAGCTTAGAAACATGGTATCATACATTTTATGTGCCTCCTGTTTTGGAATATTTGAGAGTTTGCAGCATTAACAATTTGGAAACCACATCCCTACAAAGACATATTTGAAAGTTGCTATTGTAAGGTGAAACATAAAAAAAAAATTCCTCGAAGTTTGGACAGAGGGAAACAGGAATAATTGTTTGGTACAGATAGATTTTTTCCCCTCTTTGATGGGAAGTACTTTTTGCAAATGAAATTTCATTCCAAAATGTAATTCAAGGAAGACAAGACTATATTTTGGTACCATCTTTCCCCCAAAGTAGTTTAAGTTGTTTGCAACCGAGATCAGTAACTTCAGCAGTCCCAACTCCACCACCTGAGGCAGACCTGTCAACAGTTCTTTTTCTGTGCTGCTAGGTGGCCTTTGCTAAGTTATCAATACACACGTTCTCCACTCCTCTTCCTTTCCCTTCTTACACCACACAGAGTGAGTTTCATTGCTAGGAATTCACCTCAAGTTTCTGTGCAAGGTGATAATTTTAAAGATGCATTGTGTCTCAAATCCATTAGTCCTGTCTGCACCAGCTCTAAGAAGGTGCTGACAAAGATCAGCTGGGGATCTTCTTGGCACCTAGTCATCCCTTTCAATGCACCTAGCTCTGGTCCAGGTCAGTTCCCTTTCAGTCACAGCTGCTGCAGTCTTGGTTCATACTGAGCTGTTGGGTTGTAATTGAAAATGGGTCTCCCTTCAGTCTAAGCTGCTCAAGAAGGAAGAAGGAGATGGGATCTCATACTGCTTCACAAAGCTAATTCCACTCTTCCTGCATATTAGGCATCCCCAGTGAGGTGCTCTTTGACAGTACAAAAGAGCAAATCAAAACAAAACAAAGCAGAAAGATTGCTTGTGTTGCAATAATTACTGTTTCTCACTCTACCTCAAACAGGTGGAAGAGCTTGCACAATTTTAACTTGGGCACAGCAGACCGAGAAGACTTAAGCTTTGTCTGAATTATCAGCTTCAGAGCCCTGTTTCCCATCAAGTGCATTTTTGTGGGTGAAGTGTGGAGAACATGCTGGAAGTGGTTGGCATGGTTTAACCAGCAGGTAGCTGAACACTACACAGCTGCTCACTCATTCCCCAACCCCTGCAATGGGATGGGGGAGAGAATTGGGAAAAAACCCTCAAAGTTTGTGGGCTGAGAAATAGTCAAGTCTGTTAGGACAGAGACAGTAATAGTAATGATAAAAGAATAAAAACAATGAAGACAAGCACAATGCAATTGCTCACCACTCTTTGACCGATGCTGAGCCAGCCCCTGAGCAGCTGCCCCCGGTCAACTTTCCTCCTAATTACTATACTGAGCATGATGCTATATCCCTTTGGCCTGCTTGGGTCATGTCTCCATCTTTGGGTCCTCATCACAGCTTCTTGTGCACTCCCAGCCTCCTCACTGGTGGGGTCATGTGAGAAGCTGAAAATTCCTAGACTTAATGTAATCTATGCTCAACAATGACTCAAAGATCGGTGCGTAGGTCCCTTCCAAACTTACCCAATCTGCAATTCTGTAATCCTGTGTTATCAACATTATTTTCATTGTAAATCCAAAACACAGTACTCTACGAGCTACTAGGAAGAAAATTACCCAGCCAAAACCTGCATGGTGGTGAAAATTCATTCCTTGCAATAACAATCTTCCCAGCACCTGTTGTGTATACTTCCTCCTACTTCTTTTTGCTCACATTAAGACACAGTGAATTTCTACTGCAAACCATAATCTCATTAGTAAAACAAAAATGCATGTTCTGTCATATGACAGGTTTCTAAGTCTGGAAAGTGTTCTTGATTAAATTGGCTTTGGCTGTTGTAACCCCTATTAACATTAATGGCAGCCACATGGCTAAAACTCTGAATATGAACTTGAGAATAAATCATTACAATGCAATTGTTTAACTTTTATTGCCCTGCCTGCCAGTGATATCAGCTGGAGAGAGGATCAGAGTCTTCCATGCAACTGAACAGGTGATTTAACCCATTTCTTGATATTTGGCACTAAGATGAACATTCTCTTTCAGATTCTTTACATCCTAAATAGTTTTGCCTTGTAAAAGACATATTAAAACTTGAACTTAATAGATGGGAATAGATATAAATGGATATGTATGTTCAGATTTCCCGCAGTCTTAAGACTAAGTTAGCATAACACTTTTTTTAAAAATTGAAAAGCTTAAAAATCTTAAAATTGTTTCCAGATCTCTAAATGGACTCATAATGAATAAATCAATAAATACATGTTTGGTTTTTTTTTTTTGTGAAAGCTTTTTTCACTTGTTAAGAGATAGCCTTTTACTTCCAGAAAACACTATGTTGCAAAGACTAGAGCAGATTTGCTGAATACATTTTTGTACCATTGAGCAGTCAAACTGTGTTTATGTATCAGCAAATAACATTTATTTGAGCTCTGAATTTAAATTCTGTAAATAGTAAATTGACTTCAAGTGTACAAAACACTTAATATCAAAGAGCTGGTCAAACATTGGGTTTATGATTTCTTCACATTCCTATTAAAATCAAAGAGATTAAAAATCTGCTGGAAACACTGCTGAAGTCAGTGAAAAGATGCCCACTGACATTAGTAGGACTTGGATAGAGCCCACCACAGGAAAAAAATCACTATTCAAGTAATAGGCTTTCAATGTGCCAAGTTCATACACAGGGCACATTCACATCTTGCAGAATGAGGCTTTGACTTCCTCCAGCACATGCAGGAGATGTTGTTTGGATTTTAATTTAATCCCTTGTTGATTATTCATTGATGTGAGGCCGAAGAGTGGATAGAATACAAAACCAGATACTTTTAAAGCCATACAAAATATGTTAGACTCTTTAAATTGTGTACTCAAACTTGAATAAAACACGCTGTACATATAAACACACTGTCCACACATGAACACTTGCTCTCCGTGTTTACATACTTTCATATACATATATATTCATAAATTTATCTGAAAGAAAACAAAGACTTCTTAAACATTGAAAATTTTCTACTACAATTTTTCTTCATAAATTACTCTTTTTGTGGGCTTATTTTTGGGGGAGTGTGTGTGAATGAGAACGGCACGTACCTCTAGGTCTGAGTAGAAAACCACAGCTGGCTGGGGAGAGGAAAAATGAACACTGAGAAGGTAGTGTGGGAAAGTTTCCCAAGAACTAATAACCTCTGTTGAGTCTATAGACTCGTAGCACTGGGAGTGAGTTTGCCAAACCTGTTCAAAACCACAAGTATACCGTGATGTCAACAACTTACAGGTGTGGTCTATGTGTGCCTCAACTCTAGCCCTAAACAGGAAAGGGAATTTATAGTGTTTGTATTGGGAGTTGCCAACACATGATCAGGGTAAAACTATAAACTCTTTGAAAAAAACAATTGTACACTAAGGCATTCACTTTTCAGTGTTCCAGCAATCCCACTTTCATGTTATTATGTTTGTGCTTTGCATCCTTTGGTTTTCATATAGAAATTTCATTCTTGTGGGTAGACTCAGGCTTTGCTTTCTATTAAAGGCTTGCCACGTAAATAATACTGAAACGGAAATAAACAGTTTTGGTGTTGATTGATGTTTGGCATTTATTTTATGTTTGGTCCAGAAATAAATATATGGTATCCCCTGGCCACAGAAAACACCAAGATGCACGTGGCATGCTGATCAGTGTTGCCCTTCACCTTCCTTCTACTATTTCTTGACAAAATTCATGAGGGTGAGAGAAAATAAGATATAATGGTTTCCCGAGGGTGATAAGCTTTGTGTGAGTAGGTTTAACTATAGAAAGACTGTAGACAGCTTTGTGTTATATGGCTAGGTTTAATTACAGACAAACTGTAGATAGCCTTTTGTGTTGTATTTGATCTAAGCAAAAATCTATGTCAGTAAAGTACTCGACTTACCCTGAAGTCTGAGGTCTTGAGCATCAATGAGGGTAAAGGCTTGAATACACATCAAGCATTGTGTAAAGAGGCAATGTTATAGATTCATGACACGGGTGTTGACTTTTGCACTACTTGGTTTTCAGAGGATTAAGTTTAGCTATTCATTCATAATGAGAGGGCTTGAGTACTCAGTGAGCAACCTAATGTTAATCTGTGCATTAGCAAAGATTTTTAATAAACTTCATAAATATGCAGGGCAAAAGGGAAGAGATTAAAATTGCCACAGTAAAATCAATCTTGGCATTCATACCTTCTGAGTATTTTATTTTTTACCATGACTGTTTTCCCAGTGTATGAAACACCAGGGAAGTGTTGCATGAAACTGAGAATAAATAAGAGGGAAGCAGGTTCAGACAAAGC
Source organism: Platysteira castanea (assembly GCA_013397175.1). Lineage (NCBI taxonomy): Eukaryota > Metazoa > Chordata > Aves > Passeriformes > Platysteira > Platysteira castanea. The sequence goes on from VYXC01010966.1 coordinate 172,536, forward strand.
AGTCTGTCGCCCTTCCCCCAGATGGTGCATGGTTTCTCTAAAATGTTAAAAGCAGTCTGAATCTTGTGTGCTTGAGAAAGTGTAATACAATGAAGGCTTTTTATGGTATACAATTTACAGTGTTTGTAGTGGTTCTGAGAGCAACGTGATCTCACAGGAAAGCCATTTAAGGCAGGAAGATTACACCAATGAAAAATGCCATGTGAAAAACACAACAGGAGTGCAAACTAGGAAAAAACACTAAATAAGGAGCACAGAAGAGAACTTGCTTATTACACTTGCATTGAACATCAATTTGAACCCATTCATGAATAGAATCAGGAGGGAAAAAGGGATCCATGTTGATGAAAACGATGTGAGAAGGAAACAGGTGCTGAGACCTCCCTGTTTTGGCTATCCCAGGCAGCTGAGCAGGTCACCAGTTCTTCAGGCACAGGTGAATGTCAGCTGAAAATGATCAGGAAGGGAAAAGCTACTGAGTCAGCTCATCAGCTTTCACATTAAAGGCAAACCTCAAAAATCCTACAGGATAACTCAGAAAGAAACCTGATTCCTAGTACACTCCAAGGCTGGAGTTCATTACTGGATTCCTTTCGCATTTCATGCAAGCAGGAATGTACACTTTTGGTGTTGGCTATAATCTGGGGTTTTTTACACCTTTAAGCTAGTACAATATTAAATATGAATTTAGATGAATAGGACAACTGTGAGTGTGTGTGACCATTCACTCAGGGCAACAAATACAGTTAAAATCTTGTGGTAAGGCAAATCCTGGGAAGGGTCCACAGTTTCAGAGCTCAAAGAAGCTGCCTCTCTCTCAAGGTCAGCTTGCAGACTGTTGTGGCCAGAGAAGCTGCTGACATGAACCACAAACTGTGGCCCTTCTAGCAAGAGGCACACTGAGATCCTGTGCCCACCGTGACTCAGTGATGCTCCCTGCCTGCCTGCACGGATGCAGGGCTGGAATAAATGGCGCTTTGAGAGTGGGGAGAAAGTAAGAGTGAAAAACATTGCAGGGTACAAAGTGTGTCAAAGTGTAGATGGAGAAGTTACGTGTTTAGTGTGGTGGAACACTTTTTTCCTGCTCATTCTGATCTTCTGTAGTCACCAAAAAGACAAAAAAAAAGCTGCAACCCACCAGACTACACAGAATGGGATAACGGGGCTGTGGGGTGCAACTACAGGTGCTGCCATCCTCCACTGGAACTCCCCTTTGAACTTCTGGTCTGGACAATCCAATTATGTTGATTGCTCTCATTTTTCACTTTGCTATACATCTATTTCTTCCTGCAGGTTTTATTCTTCTTTTTCCCCTCTTACTGATTACTGTTTTCCCTGCCTCTGCTCCTTCACTTCCCATCCACCCCAAACTGCTCTGTCTTGCTCATGAACTTTCCTCACTCTTGCTTGTTTTCTTCCATGGTTCCTACTCTCTTTTCCCTTCTTGATCTGACTCCTCTTGCCTTATGTAGCAGAGTGCATCCCACCTCCACAGAAAGAAAGTCTTCCTGCTGCCTGATTCCATGGTCCTCACCATGGTGGCCTCCAGTGCCACCACGGAGTCATTCGCAGAGGACTCCGAGCTGCTCATGCTTTGTTGGGGTAAGATGTAGGAACTATTGCCAGAGAAGAGGAGCTCTGACTTGGACTGAGTTTGTTCAAAACAGTCTGGGGAGAATTCACCTGATAAATTAAGCCTCCATCCAGTTTATGTAAACAGAGGTGTTTTTTTAAAATCAGTGATAATATTTGGGCAGCTTGTCACAAGGGCAGTAAAAGACATTGCTGCTTGAGGTAGTCCCCAGCCTTTCTCAATTTCAGTTATATTTTCTTCACATATAAGTGCTGGTTTGACTCCTAAGATTTGTCTGCCTGCTCCCCATTTATCATCTCAAGTTCCTATTTTCTGAAGAAGACTAATTTTCTATTACTTACACAGGATACTTAGTACTAAAAATGTAATCTGAATGCAAAGACAGAAATCTCAGGATTTAACCAAGATCTATTATTGCTTCATTTGAGCTCCGAGCCAAAGGTGAATATGCCTAGATTTTACAATGACATGCCAAAATAGTGTTTTAAAACTCTCATTATAGATACCATCAATCAGAAAAAGATCTTCACCTTTTACCTGAGGGTTGAAGAGTGGGTCACAGAGGAGAGGAGCACAGATACTCATGTAGTCATTGCAAAGTGCCCCGGATCACTAAACAAACTACTTTTAAAAGGCAAAAATCTCTTGAAAATTAAAATATTCTGACAGCATTTTGTGTGATCCTGTCTTTTATATGAGGGCTAAGTTAACATGAAATATAAAATTTTAACCTAACAGTCAGCCCCTGCTGTGTGATTGCTATTTGCTCGTGTGCCATGCACCACTGACAAGCCATTTCTTGTTTGTGGTGCCATGTGGCCAAAGGAGATTATTTGAGCTGTTGGCCCTCCCGATGCCAGGAGAGTGTGCTGTGGGCCCGGGAGCTGCCAGCTGGCAACCATGCAGGGGGAATTTTCACTGGACAGCCCTCTCCGAGGAGGAGGAGGCATGACAGCGTGGTTAAATGGGATACATGGGAGAGCTGGGGCAGCTCAGTGTTGCCCACAGATGTAGGCAAAACTGACTGTTACTGCCCAAAAGAGCAGGTGTCCTTATTCATGAAGGCAGTTTGGGCAGCTGTGCCCTGAGCAAAGGAAAGAAGAGAGGTGTCAGGGGTGATCTGGAGTTGTCACTGTGGTTTTCTAACAGTGAAAAAGGGTATGAGGGGCCTGGCTTGGGGTGGGAAAAGGCATGGAAGGAATATAGTTACTGGAATTTTTTTTGGTCAAATTTTGGAGATATTGTGGATGTCTGAATCAGGTAGGGGACAGAAAGGAGGAGTGTGTATGTTTGGAAGAAATCAAGGGCTGGGAAGGATCTGGAAAACTTTGTGGAGACCAAGGATAGCTGTGTTTGGATAGTGATCTTTTCTTTCTTCTGCCAGAATTGTCTTTTCTGCCTCCACACCCCTTCAGTAGAATGCCTTTTGGTGCCCATAGATCTCCTTTCTCCATCTTCACATCATTCTCACACAAATACATACTGCTTTCCAAAAAGCCCTGTTACCCTCCTGCCAAATCTCTCCTTCTCCTTCTCCTTCTCCTTCTCCTTCTCCTTCTCCTTCTCCTTCTCCTTCTCCTTCTCCTTCTCCTTCTCCTTCTCCTTCTCCTTCTCCTTCTCCTTCTCCTTCTCCTTCTCCTTCTCCTTCTCCTTCTCCTTCTTCTCCTTCTCAACATTCTTGCACTGGTCAGTGCTGCTCAGTGGGTGAGGAGGTGAAGCAGCACCAAACCAGGCAGCCCTGGAGACCCTGGCCAGCAGTCAGGCAGGCCTGCTTCCTTACTGCTTGGTGAAGGAGTGGCAGGCATTTCCTCACGTGTCTGTCAACAGCAGCTAGGCACAAGTAAGTGCATCAGTCATCACAAATGTGCTGTGGGCAGTGGTTTTTCCAAAAGGCTTTCCATCAGGAACAGAGACCAGCTGTAGAACTGGAGTACTTAGGACTCCCTTGCCCAGAAGTCCCCACACAGAAAATTGTGAAGCAAGAGAGTCTTTTCATACACAACCACCAGCACAATGGATACTGGGACATCTGCATTTAGTAGTAGAAAATCCTAAACTTGCCCACTTCAACGCAGCTGAACTAGGACAAGGAACCAGGAACCTGTTGAACTGAGCAGCTCTCCTATAGTAGCTTGGAATCTAGGAAAGAGAAAACCCTCTTGAAATTCCTCTTGAGCCAGAAGATAGCAGCAGGAAATTGGTCTACAATGGGGGACCCATAAGATTGAGTTCCCCATGATGAATGTCTAGAACCCAAATGTGCCAGATAATTTGAAATATATTTTTGCTCTGGGAAGCTGTGCAAAAGGTGTCCACCAGTGCCTGATGTCACCATTACCAACAGAAGTCCCAGACCAGCAGAAGTCCCAGATAAGGCTCCCTACATATTTGCAGAAATGTACATCAAAAAATGACATCATCATGAAAATGACACCATCATTTAGGGCAAAAGAAATCTAAGTTTTTAAATTCCAAAAAGCTTTAGACAGCAAACTGTCTTGCCCAGAAACAAGAAGATCTTTATTTTGCACTTGAGCTAAGTCTTTAAGAGTTTGGGGGAATTCGTGTTTTAAATATTTTATGCCTATACTGTGTTTTCAATTGTTCTCGACCTGAACAAATCTCAGATCATTGAAGAACAATTTTTTCCTCTGAATGCACATATGGTACCCCATCCCCCAAAAAGGCTAAAAATGAATGAAAATGAATGCCACAAGCCATCCTGTTTCAGGTGTGACCAGTAACTAGTGGCTATCTGAACCTACATTGAAATGGTATTCATGCTTCTCAGGAAGCCTTGTGGAATTTCTTGTAAGCCATGAACCCAGACCCTTAGTCTGTAAGAATGTGTGTTTCTGCCCTACTAAGTTGGACAGCAAATCCACCTGCTCAGGGCAGTACCTAACCCATAAATAAGTCTCCATAAATGCTTCAGTCACCAGAGAAAAATAAAGAGGCATATTGTCTTAACAACATTTAGAAAAACCCAAACAGACAAAACAAAGTAAAGTATGATATTTAGGGCGAATTGTCAAAAAAATAGTCTCTTCTAGAAATTAATATTTTAAAAATTAGTTTATTTTGAAAGACATTTGTGTGCAACATAACCTGTCACTAGATGGAATTACTGTTTCAAATACTGAACTGTAGTTACGTAATTACATGGAGCGAAGCAGTCTTATCATGCAAGGGCAATTTACAGTTTTTGAGTGTGCTATCTAATCCTAGAAAAGATGTTAAAATATAATTGTTTTGTGACAGATTTCCTTAAAGGTGGAATAGTGGGTTATTTCTGCCTTCTAAATAGCAGTTTTTTCTGTATCCATGTATGCCAGGAACTTGCAGTAAAATTTAGATTTTTAGATTTTTAGTTGCTAATCTGACAATTATTTTAGTTGTGTTTATTTTCTATACTGTATTTAAACAAAAAGTGGAGTCTCAGGACTTAATATCAAGACTGCTACCGAATTCTCCAGTGTTTCCCAGAATACAGGTCCAAGGCTTCTTGCCTTGGGCTCTTTTTCAAAATACAGTCTTTACTGGTAGTGGAAGTAAATAATTTTCATATTATAATTCTTCCAATGGCAGGTAACAACAATCAAATTCCTAATGAATAAGTATTATGCAAGCACAGACAATATTAGCACCATTGCTGAGACCCAGAATGCCTTGATTTCTGATATCCACACAAAATATTTGATTTTCCACAGTTTTTTGCACACCCTATGTCACAAGCAAGAAGTCTACTTTGATTCTTATCCTATACCTGTGTTGTTCTAACATCCATGTAGATAGATTTAGAGCAAAAATATCTGCAACTTTGGTAGTTATTTTTCTCTCTCTATAATATATATATTATATATATATAATCAGGAGAACAAACATTAAAAATTCTGAGGAAAGAGCTTTAGAGGTATAAACAGCACACAAATCATAATATAGTACAAAACAATGGCATTGACAATATTATAAAAAGATAGTGACTAATGCTATAAAGTCATTAAGTCTTCTAAAACTATTTTTGGGCCCTGCCTAGACTAAAACTCCTAAATAAACAGAAACACCTCTGGGGAATAATGAAATTTGCAATATTCAGTGAAATAATAGTAAGCTATGACATAGAAGTAAACCAGAAACAAACAAATTTGAAAGTTTAAAACTGACATTTCAAAAGAAAGCTGGAAGACAGCTGTTAGTCTGGGAATATGTGCCAAAAAGCAGGTTGGAATTATCGGCAAGAACATTTGGAAGTAATAGAATGACTTGCTTGTCACAGTCTGGAGTGTCATGTGATAAAGCACATGAAGAATTACCCATAATCTGTCTAAATGTTGAGAAAGCAAAAAGATACTGCAGATAAACAGCTGAAGAGATGAATGTCCAATAATTAACTCAGTCTGACATTAAAGACTGATGAGCTTAAAAGTCTTTAGATAGTCTGCAACTGTAATGTTCTTTTCATTTCAGTAAAACATCCTACTGAAAAGGTCCACCACACCTCCTCCCACACATCTCAAAGAATTCTCAGAACAAGTGAAAGCAACAGGAAAGCCAAAAGGCCTCATGCAGTTACTGTGGCATGCAATTGTCCTCTTGCAGGAGGAATAACACAAAGGAAAAAGAAATCCTCACCACACTTACTTAGAGAAAATTATTGTAGCAATCTGGAAGAGGAGGTAAACCATTATCATGTTTGTACAACAATATTAACAGTTCTGTGAATGGGCTATGGTGATCATCCTGTACAATTAGAATGATCAAACTCCTCAAGTCTTGCTGCTTTCTCCAACAAAAAGCAACACTCAGTGGAACATTTACTCATTTAAAAAGTTAAGGAAATGCATTTCCAGCACTTTTGGAGATAAGAAGAAACTTTTTGTCCTTGGTACAGAGCAACCACCAAGAGCATTGATATTTCGCTTTAGAAAAATCACTTCAGCCAGTGCAATCACTTCTTTTTCTTTTTTACAAGGTCTTTCAACTTCAAAATAAGAAAATAATATACACACAGCCCTTCCTAGTTCAAACCTCCTGCCTGAAATAAGACCCTTCCATGATGTTATTTACTGTTCTTAAACGGATTAAGAACTTTCCTACTAGTGATAATATTAACGAGAGAGAAATTCACATTTTATTTACACACAGCAATATGGGCCCTGAGGCAATGAAAAGTCATATGCTAAGGTTGGGTAACTAACCACTGAATTCTTGTCAGCAGCTTCTACAGAAAGATTTAACATCAACAGGAGAGCTGAAAAACTAAGAAAAAAGAAATACAAGCTGACACTGAAACCTTGACAGAGAAAGGAAAATCATATTTTTACTCAGAAGAGGGGATTACACATCCTGTGGCTGAGTAAGCATACTTAGGCCTTAATAAGATACATTTCATTTGGGAGTATGAATTGAGTTTATATAAATAAAATATTTATTTAGAGGTCAGAGTCTTGCTAACTCTCCTAGCTGTCATTGTTGCATTACTGTCTGCAAGGTGGGCTTCTCTGGAAAGAGAGACACATCTAATTCATCCCTCAGAATTATCAGTAGATTTCACTTCAAAATGACTTCAGTGATAACACTGTAATTCAGATTTACCCACTCTGTGTCCTCCAGGCTACATCTTTGCCTCACTCAGGGCACTTTCTAAACTAGTTAAGGAAGTTTCTTTATCACACTTGAACTAGATGGACTATTTGGTACTCTACACTTAATCTTTTTATTCTTTCTCTTCCATCACACAAGAACTATGGAAAAAAAAAACTTAATTACATAGCCTTGTGCTGTCACATATCCAGAAGAGCTCCTAGCATGTGGCAGGAATGCCTGCATTTTTGTTTTATGCCAGTCACACCTCCAGAAATATAATAAGAAAGAGGGTATAGACTATTGATTTGTATCCAGACTAGTTTACATGTAGTCCAAACATAGATCTTGTTCAGGCTCAGTATATGTTAAGATTTAAACACTATCTATATGGTTGTTCAAGCAAGAATTCAATTTCATGATGCCTTTGAACATGGCTTGCATAATAAGGAGATACTGGGGTTTTTTCCCAGTTTTAGGGTGGACTTAATGAGACTTAGCGTTGAAAGTGATGGCTTATGTAAAGATAGAAAAATATAAGCAGAAAGACAGCTACTGCTTCTCAGTTTAGGGAGCAAAACTGTATTGCTCAAATGTTCATCTCACTGGAAAGCATAACCGAAACAGTATATCAGAAATTATGTACGTCCCAATATCCAAAGGATGCTCTATAACAGTGCATTTCATTTAAACAAATGTTCTTCAATATGCAGAGAAATCATGATGACCTTTACAAGTATCACTATTCCTAGAGTCTTCTTTACCCTTTACCACATCCATTGATACAGACTATCTGGAATAGCCTGAATGAGAAACTATAAACCACCAAATGTCAAGTGAAATGTCATCATTAACTTTAATGTGTTACTGTTCATCATAATAAGTCTGATTTTGAAACAACTTGCAAACTTGTGTAGCTTCACTGGCAGTGAAATTTCTCCTAATTTACACAGATCACAGGAAAACCAGGATTGTATTGGGTGTCCTAAGTGCAACAAAATTTGCCTTTTGTTTGAGTAGTTTCCTTTTAGCTGCAAGTAGATAATTTAATTTTTACTGCATTATTCTTTAAAATGAATACTTTGGTAAGGGCTTTTCTTCTTTTGAACTGAACAATCAGTATGAAATCCATTTGAAATGAGCACAGTGCCCTGCCAGCACATAGAGCAGTCAGGAAGGATAAAAAGTCCAAATTATGATTTGTTTTAGGGCCTTCAAAACAAGAATAAATCACATCAGAGCCTCACAATAGGAAGACTTTTTTGTATTGAAGCTTTGCATAAATTTCTTATAATCTAAACTCTCTTCACTATATATTGAAAAGAATCAGCTCATTCATTTACATTTTTAAAATGTAAATGTGCTTATAGTAAATGTACATATATTAAACCCAAATTACTTCGTAGTTTGAGATGCATTTCACTTTTTTCCCTATAAAACTTAAAATCACAAAATACGTAGGTGTCTTCAACATTAGAATAAGCAAAAAGAAAAAAACCAAAGACAATATCAAGTTGCTTTTTCAGAATCCATTTGAACTTTCATATGATACATTTAAACATTTTGCTATAATCTGTTCTGAGTTGTTAGCCTTTGCAGGATGGACACTGCATAGATAATGAGCAAGCAGCATTTAATTGTAAAGCTGTGTTCTCAACATCCAAATAACATGGCTTTAGCACATGGTTCTCTTTGATAATAATTTCTTAATTGCCTTGTAGAAACTTGAGCATGATAAAAATTGTGAGGCACAGCAATGAGCTGGATTAGAATTCCTTGCTGAAAGCAACAGATTTTATTTTGTTTCTCCTCTGTCTTCTTCGCACAGAAATCACACTCCTATTTGCTCCATTAAGATATTTTAGACCAAGACATTTTATATAGAAGAATTCAGCTTTAGTTTGGAAACTGATAACCCATGAAGAACTTAGAATAACTTGAAGAAAATAGTGAAGTTGGGTCCATCAACTCTATATTTTCTTTTTTCCTTATCTCTTCAGATATCAGTGTAGTTGATGAAAGGATGTCCTGCTGCCACTGCTTGCCTTGCATCTATGTAACCTTGAGTCCAAAGCTGCTTAAACTCACAATAAGATGGTGTTGATAAATGTCTCAAGTCTTCTTTAAATTTTCCTGACATTCCTGGTTTTAGTGACCAAAATAAAATCTGACAAAGAATACTCCTCCTATAAAGCATTTCCACAAATTTTTAAATACTTTTTCCATATCAGCTCCTCTGTCTAAAATAGCCTAAACCCAAAAGAAACAGGCTGTAATACACTTAGAGGACGACAAAAGTACTTATTCCCCTTCAAATGCTTTGTTTGGTCCTACGAGAATACACCTGTCTCTCTGAAGCAGTTTCATCTACTCCCCAAAGAAGAAACTGGAGATTGTGGCTGCAGTTATATTTAAACCTCACATGTAGGTTCTCCTGGTCCCCAAAGAGCATCATGAATTGAAACAGGCTTCAGGGAAAACAGCATCTTTGATAATTAGTCCCTTTGAAACAGCCTCCGTTTCTCTAAATACAGCTTACTTCATTTTGATGACTGTAAAAGGAATCTGAAGACCATGAAGTGCCAAAAATTGTCTCATGGAACCATTCACCCTTTCTGAAGACCTTCAGAATCTGTCTTCAGTTGACACACTGGCCCCTGAACTCATCCCCCAGACTTCTCATGCTCAAGCTATTAAAAAAGATGCCATGTTCAATTTCATGTTGAAAATTACAGTGGCTTATTCTGCTAGCAGTGCTTATCCTCATAGGGTGTCTTCCTCATACTTATCCCTCAATGCAAGAGACTCCTCCATCCATTTTTAAAGACTAACCCCCATAACTTCCTTGAAAAGTAAGTTGACAGCTATATATAGACCATACATTAAAGCCTTGAGCTCAGTCTGTGTCTCAACAAGTTGCAGACTGCTGTGTCCTCCGCAATCAGCACAAATCTCAGCATGGATGTGGCAGCTATTCACATCATGGAGCAGGTGAGCTGTGAGCCTGGCAGCCTTCTATTCCTCTGCACCTATCCTGGGAAGATAGATCTGGGATTGACTGTTCTGCAGTGCTGTTAGTTGCCTCCATTTAATTCACCCTTGGAAACTGCCTTCCAGAATAGATGGCTGAATAGGTTCTGAAATTGATGACTCTGGAGCTCACTGGGATTCTTCCTCCATTCCATTTCTGAGGTCTAGGGTCTTAGCTGATCTGAAATCCTCCTTAGAATGACTTTTCTTCCTGCTTGCCAATCACATCCTGAGATAGCCAACTGTTTCCTGGGCTGTATCAATGAAGTGGGTCCAGCAGTTCAGGATAAGTGAGTCTCCCCCTCTACTCTGCTCTCGCGAGACCCCACCTGGAGAACTGCATCCGGCTCTGTGGACCCCAGCACTAGAAGGATGTGGATCTGTCAGACTGAGGCCAAAGGAGGGCCATGAAGATTCTCAAAGGGCTGGAGTACCTCTCCCATGAAGACATGCTGAGAGAGTTGGGATTGTTCAGCCTGGAGAAGGGAAGGCTCCAAGGAGACAGCCTTTCAGCTCCTAAACAGGGCCTAAAAGAAAGCTGGAGAGGGACTTTATACAAGGGAAAGTAGTGGCAGGACAAGGCGGAATGGCTTTAAACTGACAGAGGGTAGTTTCAGATTGGACACGAGCGAGCAATTCTTTGCTGTGGGGGTGGTGAGGTACTGGGACAGGTTGCCCAGGGAAGTTGTAGCTGGCCCATCCCTGGCAGTGTTCAAGGCCAGGTTGGATGGGGCTCTGAGCAGCCTGGTCTAGTGGAAGGTGTCCCTGCTTATGACAGGGGTGTTGGAACTAGATGATCTTTAAGGTCCCTTCTAACCCAAACAATTTGTCTACCCCTGGGAGGGTCATATCACACCTGCCCACCCTGCACGCACACTGAAAGAGCGCCAGAGTGCACAGCACCATGTTAAAAGGGCTGCGGGCTTTTGGTTGCAAGAAAGGGAGAGTGGCTCATATTTTCACATTTGCTGGGGAAAACAGGAATACTTTTGAAGAATTGTGTTTTCATGTTTTCAAAAGCTTTCCCATTTTTTGCTTTAAAAATAAGCAGCCTTAGCAGCAGTTTCTCTTGGAAGAGAAATGTCTAACCTCAAAAAATGCAAAAATATCCTTAGATATTAAGTGGATTTGCATTTTTCTTACAAATATTTTGCTTGGTGTTATTAATTTGGATGTGAATGTGTTCTATTTAGGGATACTGAAAATCTGAAAGGTTCCTTTTTTAGTACTAGTTCAATTATCATGGCACAACCCAAGACTCTGAGACTAGGGAAGCAAAATTTACTGGCATTCTGCCATCCCTAGCCATCTTCCAGTTATATTTATAGCCTAGGGAAGTCCCAATGCTACTTTTACCACATATGTGCAGTACAAGGGAGAATCTTTTGTTGCTGGGTTTCTTTTCAAAGCTGTTAACTTGGGACACTACAGCAGGCACTGTCTGGGAAGTCACCTACCAGAAAAACCTCCCAGTCATAGCAGAGATCTAATGAAAATTCCAGTGAATGCATTGCACCAGTTTTCTTTTCAAATTAGGCTACAATTTGACTGTAGCAGAAAGTGCGAGTTAGACTAGATCTTTCATTATAGGTTTTAGTTTGTATTTTGCAGTTTGCCACAAATTGCTCAGCATTTCAATGCAAAATATGTCTTTACTGTTCTTTAATCATTCATAATACATGCAACTCTCTAAGGTGCACAGACAAGGTGTGTTTGTCTGTAATACAAAGTTTTTGCCTAGTAAGCTGCAAAATATGTATTCCAGGTATTCACTATATAACATCCTGTGCTTAACTATAGAAAGGTACAAGGCAATTCCATCTATTCTTAGAAGCATCATAGCAAATTGAATTAATTTATGTAAGCAGATTTCTGAAACCAATTAAAGTATTTTAACAGTGTGCAAACAACAACAAAAAATTTCCTAGGAATGCTATTGTAATTTACTTTGATATGTTCTTAAAACTAATCTGGACCATAATGGATTAGAAACCACAGGACAATACACATTATTAAGCTCTTGCTTACATACGGCTGCTGTGATTTTGCTGTCATGCAAGGCTGTTATTTGAACAAGGACAGAGCAAGAACTGTCCTTTAAAAACCTAATAGCAGCATGCAGCTAGGGTTTTCTTATGTTTTGTCAGGAGAACAGTCGTAAAAATATGCTGTAATTATTTATTGTATTTAATTGGTTTATTTTTATTTTTTACAGAGATAATGTAGACAAGACATTTGTGTCATATACAAATATTTTCCTAGCAGCCAAAATACTGAAGAATGAGTTCTTACGTAATGTTGATAAGCATGTTGAATTGTCCTTATCACAAAGGACCCAATGCAGAATTCTGCAAAAGGATCCTTGGCTGTCCTCGTGATACATGGAAAAAAAGGAAGCAATAGAAGTTAACTGTGACAGCAGCAGTGATGTAGCTGTAATGTAACTGAATTTAAGTGAAAAATCAATTACTGCAATTTAGAAAGTGCTGTACTAGACACTACATTCATGACAACATGACAAGCTGTGTGTGCTGGTTCATCATCCAGCAAGAATGCAGCTATTTCTTATATGCTTCAAAGCTAAAAATGTGTTTTAAGAATCCAGAACCAGAAAAATAACACTGCCATTGAAACTGGAACTGAATAATGCTATCAGTCTTCCTAGCAGCCCTAATGACACATAAAGAATAAAAGTGAAAGGGATTTCCATACCTATGACACTCATTAGGAAAACCCTTATCCATTGTTTTTGTGTCTGAAGTATGGAACTGTGCACAGTATATAAAATCCTTTGGAAATGCACTATTATACAGAGCATGGAAAGAAGAGATGCTGTACAGAGTTGCATTTTGGGTTTAAGCCCTTAAATAAAACTCGATTTTCTCTGAGGTTAATTTTCAAGATAATAAATTAAGTAAAGCATAAAAAGATGCAGAAAAGTTGTTCAGAATTTATTATCACTGGAAATATTTAACAGCAATCAACTTCCATATTACTTTACAGGAAGCTGAAGGAAAATGAAGATCTTTATAGGGCTGGTCAATTTCAAGAGGGTTCGCATATAGGATTCTGAGCTCTATTCCCATGTTGAGTTAAATAAAATGTTCAGAATTTAGTAGATTTCTGCTTTTCTGTTCAGAAATTTCAGTTTTGTGCTATCAAGGTGTGACATTAATTAATCTGTTGAATACTTAGGATTCTTGAATGGAAGATTCTCTACTACTGCACACCTTATCACTGAACACATGGTATCTCATAAACAGAAAAAATCAGCATAAAACTATACAGATTTAGAATTTCCATAAATAAAAAATTGTTTACTGACTCTTCTCTATCCACAACCTGATTTTTAAATGTAGCTCCTCTCTCATTCACCAATCAGATACTTCTTACTGAGCTAAGTATCTACAATTTTCAAACATTTACGCTGGTCCTTTGTAAATGCAGTCTTTGCCAAACTTAAGGGTAGTACCCTTCACAAAGCAAAATCCTAAATCAGGTGCAAACAATGGTGTGTACCCAACTGACTTTAAAAGCAGACCTCTTCTGTTATCAAGCAAGTGGAACTGCCCTTGAGGAAGGCTCAACTTCCAAATTCATTGCCTTTTTTGATTCACTGTTAGATTCAAGGTGTAATACAACGCCTATATTTTTATACCAGTTTATTGGATACACAGAGTAAAGAAAGGGAAAAATATGTTTATTTATAATTTTTCATGATAACATCTATTGTGTTTCAGAGATTGTCTTTTATTCCTGCCCTCAAGGTCAGCTAAAGCCAAGAACAGGTCGTTCTCTTTTGAAGCTCAATAAATGCATGTCATAACATGTTTATGTAAAAAATATTTTAATATATTTTGCTATTAAAATTCATTTATTCATTGCAACATCTTTTCAGTAGAGCAATACTCTGTAAAATTGAGTTCTCAGAATTTCTACAAACCCCAAATATAAAAGACATGAAACTAAAACACTTTTTTTCTGATATGCAAAATCTAAAATTAAAATCTTAAAGAGTAAGTTTCCAGTCACTCTTCTGGCAAGTAACTGGGCTGAAGTTTCAAGCAGCTCAGTGTCAAATTTTAATTCTCCAGACTTTCACTAAAGAGGTTGCATCAAATCATCAAAATCTGATTAAAACAGAAAACATCTGGATATTAAAGTAATAATGCATGTAACTGGCTTTGGGCTTAAAAACAGGTTCCCCTCTTTTTAAATGGCAATATTTACAGTATTTTTTCAGAAAATATTGCATAGTGTTTTGCTATCTTGTGGTTCTGTTCACTCACACAAAGTGTCTTTTGCTATTTGTTGCTTCTGAGGAAAAACTGCTAGGACACCACTCTTTTTAATGCCAAATCACTATAATGGGAATTTAATGTGAGTGCGGCAAGGAAACTTGATATTTTAGTTAAAACGAAAAAGTGCTATAAAATTTCCCTTCAGCTGAGTTATTCCTTTCTCTAAAGAGACAAGGACTTGAGTTCTTGTACCGCAGTGTTTTATAGCTGGATGCATTGTATTGATATTGTGAAAACTGTTTCTGTCCTCCCATCTCTGACTTTCACCATCCCAGCCTCTTTCTCACCATCACCCAACAACATCCCCACCAGCTAGGGGAAAAAACTCCATGTTACCATTTGCAACTTCCCTCTTCTGCAATTTTGGGTCCCCTTATTGCCTCTTGATTTAGAGTCAGCCTTTCAGAAGGGTGAGACAGCAGCATTCAGGAGAGACAACCATACTCTGAAGAAGGCTCTTAGTCAAATGTTCTGCTTCCTTTTAGCAAGCGTGCCATACCAACAAATTACTGGGGAAAGAGGACTAAAAGGGGAGAAGATATCAAAGATTCACTTGGTTTTGAAATGCTAATGAATATAAAAGAATTAAGTGTTCCTCTTATAGAGCAAACTGCTAATGTTTTGTACCTGCTACACATAGAATTAATTTCAAAGTAATTAACTGGTTACTTCTGGGATGTTTTAAAAAGACTTGCAGTTAAAAATTTGAAGAATATTATTCACACATTAGATCAGGAAATTGCGCAGGCTGTAAAATTAAGCTATTTTCAGAAAAAGGGAATACTGCTAGTGGTTGGATGTGGTTTATAAATAGGGTGCAATCATGAGAAAATTAGATATATAGAAAGATTTCGGAGAGAAATTAAAGACCATTTATGACATAATTGCAGAATAAAATTACAGACCCGAAAGTACCCCTTCTTTTCTGTTATTCAGTTAAAATCAATTATTACCATGCTGAATTATTTGGAATGCTATTTATATTTTAAAGTAACTATTTTTGCTTTTGAATGCAGATAAATAATTTCTTTAACTGAAAATAATTTCAATTTAAACTAAATGCCAAGTAAAGATTCTCTAAATTTTGGTAAGATTTTTTAGCTGAAATGTGAGGTAACAAAATCCTCTTTTACTATAAAAAAAAGTACCAGGAACAATTTATCTTTCTCCAGATGATGTTTTACCACACTGGTTCTCAACCACATTTGCAAAATGAATGCATGGTTTATTGTAAGAATCAGTCAAGCACTTAGAAATTCATTAGTTGTAGTGGGAAAAAATACCTTAGGAAAAAAAATAGGAATAATAGATTTGTGATTAAGCACTGGATAAGGCTTGGGAAAGAAGGTTTCAGTCACTGGGTCTTTTGCTGATTCCTTCTGGGCATTTGCTAAATTTCATTGCTTTAATCAGTGCCCTAACATATAAGAACTGCAGCCAGGGAGCCACACTGCACTAAATGCTATGCAGCTCATAAAGGAAACGGAACTGAGAAGAGTTCAGTTACTCTGTGTTCCCATTATCTACCAGTAAAATAAGAACTACTTTTCTTCTACAGTTGTACGCAGATACAATGACTGGAGAAATAAAAAAAAAATTTGTTGATGCGATGCATTTTCCTGATCTGGTTTTGTTATTCACTTCTGTTTTCTGTTATCTGCCATCTCTTAGATTTCCCTATTCTTCTCTGGTCCTCATATTATTACTGTTTTTTACTCTTTTCCTTTGCTAGTGTTTTATAATGAACTTCTCTTTCTTTGAGAAGGTGTTTCTCTCTTATTCAGCTCCCGTTATTCTTTATAAATTTATTAGCAAGTTAAGGGGTTTTTTTTAATCCCTCTGAAATTCACTTTGAAATTGATGATACTGTATTGACTGTGTAAGAAAATGGAGTTTAGTCTGCAGTGTTTCTTCCTGGTCCTAGGATACAATTCCTCATGATCTCAATAGTGCATATTGTGGTAAAACTGTGGAATTCAGATTATTTTCCTGGAGCTCCACAGATAAGTTGCTAAGAGCTTTGTAATGTACACTGTACAAAACCCTGTAGACAGTGTGCACTAGATCTTAATCCAAACTAACTATCTAGGGAAAGAGCTATTAATACTAACATGTAAGGAGTTAGGAAACTCTGGAAAAGGAATAGACAAATAAAATTCAAGGACTTCTTTCCTACGAAAGGACTCAAAAGTATTTAAATCATTTAAAACACCACAATCACAATAAGAAAAATTTCGTTCAAGTTTTTATGATTTTTCTTTACACTATGGTTCTCCCAGTGTGTCCAGATATTTTGCTATAGCTGTGATTTTCAGCTATAAATTATTTCCCATTAACTCTTTGAAGTTTAATTGATAAGTTGATGAAGCTTTGTGATAAACATACAATACTTTGAAACCTGTGAATAGATAATCATTTCCCCTGCCTGTGTAAAGTTAGCAAGCATTTCAGAGTTCCTTTTAGAATGAAGACCTAAATTTTTCAGATTGATTAATCTGCAACAAGTTTTATTTAATAAAACATTCTACAGTGTCATTCCAGGGCCTCAGAAACCAGCCAGGGCCTCTGTGGAAGCCAGCCATTTTTACATCAACATTGAATGATTTATGAATATGCTTTGGGGCAGAAGATAATTCTGAGAACCCAGAAAAGTATCTTGCCAAGATCTGGGGGGTGTATATTAAAATGTTCGTTTTCCATCAATCACATCTTCATTTTCCTAATAGAAGAGGATCAGATATTCAAGTTTAATCATGTGCTATGAAAAATTAATTTAAACATAAGCCATACTAGTATTTTTCACCTTAATTTTCCCCTTTATTGTAGCAGTGGTTTTTCTTTAGATCTGGATTATGTAGCACAGTGCCCATTTTCACAGGAGTCTCAGTATCCACAGTAGCTTTATTAGGGCTTTTTTTAAAGAACTATTTTTCTTGTAAAGCCTGCAAAATTTTCTTGTAATCAAATCACTGCTAAACTCCAAATTACTATGTCAAATAGAAACAGATGATATTCAAATGCACTTCGCTTTAAATTTGAGAAATACAGATAGTAGTTAATCTATGTTTTTTGTTAGGATTGTAGGAGTGGGCTTGTGTAATCTTCACCTTACTGAAATAATACTAAATGAATCTGAATGTGCTAAAAACTGGAGAGCGCTCTGTGAGCAAACCTGCAAGTTCCTGTTTCTCTTCAAAGAAATTCTAAGTTCAGTAACTGTGATACTACAGCTGCTGTAGTTACCATGCTACACTAGTGATGTTAGAGACAAAGGTGTTAAGTGAAGCAAAGTGCAGCTTACAGCAGCAGTGGGACAGAGTGGAGTGACAGACGGCAGGTCACAGGTGTCCCACAGCTGTCCTCAGACGAGGGAGTCAGTCAGCAGCAGGGAAACAGCAGGAGTCCTGAGCAACAAAAGGCCTTTCAGATGGTCTGGTGCTTCCAGAAGCTGCCTCCATTCTTGCTGCTGAGACAATATGGAGACCTCACCTCAGCTTTAAGATGCAGGGTTCCCTAAATTTTTAAGGGAATGAGAACTTTCAGCTTGCAGCTTCTTTCTTCTTTTTTATTTGAGCTGCCAAAGACTTTTGTTTCCAAAAAAACATCTTTGCCTTGTGATCAGTCTTTAAATTCAGACTTTATAGCACTTAGTAGCTAAACTCTGCTTGAGGTCTAAAGAAGAAGGATTTCATACTGTTCTCTTTTAACTACATTAAAATGTTACTAAAAAAGCATAACAATAGTACAAAAAGTTTTAAACTAGTTTAAATTTTTTTCTATGGCTTTAATGTTATTTTTCTAAGTGCTGTTTTGGATTTTTTTCCTGCATTATGACGTTACTTAAACTCCTATTCATTTTTCTTCATACAAAACAATGTGTTTAAAACCCTTTTTCTAGAGATTTTCTCCTGCTTCTTATTTTTACTTTGCATGCTTTATGTTTGTTATCTTTTTCTTTTTCTTTAAATCACTCCTTTTCTTTCCTTATTAGAAAGCCAAACCATTATATTTTTTGAAGTGAAACTTGCATTATAGAAATTGCAACTCAAAGAGTCCTTAAAGATATGTTTTGATTTAAGGCATCCTCATACAAATAAAGCAAAACAGGCTCTTACAGCTTCATAAAATACAGCTACTTACAGCTTCTTACAGCTTTAAGTGACCCAAGAAGAAAAAAACTGATTACTTTCTTTAGTCTGCTCACAAAAAACCTCAAAATGTACTTTTACAAATATGCTTCTTCTGAGGACCCGATGACAACTTCCATCTCCGTTTGTCATGTAGAACAAGTGGCTAAATGTTAAACTTCACAGTGAATTTAACATCTCAGTAAGAATGCCTTGAGGAGATAGAAACATGCTTCTGACAATGTAATGTGATTTTAAAATTTCAGTGTATTAGATTAACTCTTCCCCCCTAAGGGATTAAAAGGAAAAAAAATACTGCAACAGCTATACTTTACAAAGTTTTCTGAACACCATCACCTCTGAAGTTAAAACCTGGTATGGGCTATTGGGAGTATTGCCAATTCCTAATTTCATTGTAGGAGCTAAAGTTCCTACAGTGAAGTGGCCATTTGAGGAAAAAAAAGTTCAAAATTCAAATATGTGAAGAACAAGCCATAAATACTTCTATTTTACGTGCTTCATTTAAGAAGACAGACTCTGTAGGTTTTCTCAGTAGTCTGTAGGTAGAAATAGACTTCTCTTGAGCAAGAGGGAGAACACTTTTACTAGCTTTCCCTTTATTTGCACTGTGGAGCCAGTCTTTTTCCTCTGGCCACAGTGGGACTGTAAACAAGCAGCCCCTACTGTTAGGGCACCAGGGTGTCATGGCTGTAAGAAAACATTCAAAGTTAAATCCAAATACTACTGAAATACTAAAAAAAATTGGACTTGGGTAAAACCTTCTATCTTGGTTATTAAAAAGTAATGCTCCTTTCACAAAAATTAAAGGAATAATATTCAAGAAGAAAATTTAATTAGTATATGTATATTTTGCCCTTCTGAATAACCTTGGTTTCTAGCTTGTACCATATTGGTAAGCTCTAGAACACTTTGCAACATTAAACTATTTGTTGACTGTGTAATTTCATAATGTCATGTTATGGAAGTTAATGGTCTAAACCAGCCATTCATCTAAAATAATCTGTTTCTCTAATTACCATATTGATATTTTTGACTGCTCCATTGATGCACAGAAAATTGATACATTCAGTGCAGTCGTGGAAGTTAGATGTAAATTACATATTGCGCATAAAATGAACCCTAAACCTTAAAACACTTCTTTTATAATATAGCAATAATACCAAATGTCTTTATAATAGGAAAGAGATGACCAACATTGTCATCTTTTATTCCACAATCATTTTTCTTTCACTTAACATTATGATTAAGAGTCCCATTCGCAAATAGTGTGACTTACTTGAAAATTTAATCTAGCACCTGATTGGATAAATAAGGTCAATTTAGGATGGAGCAAATGAGTGCTATTAGACTGAACATCCGTCACTCTCTCGCAGCACAATTTATCTGATAAAATGGTTACCTCTTCATCAATTTCTTGACATAATAGGAATGAAGTCATCATAATAGAGCACTGTCATAAGATCAATGTTTTCAACTTTGAAAATAAATGTCTTGGCTCTGCCTCAGCATTTATGTGGCAGCTGGAGACTATTAACCTAAGACAACTTATTTTTCCATTGACAATATTTCCTAGTTAAGAACATAACTTCTGAGCCCTTCTTTGGGGGTTATAAAGTTTTTCAAATTAATTTTAGGAGTATAAACCCCTGTGTTGCATAGTAATTACATTACTTGAAGGAAGAAATTGCAAGTGAAAGGGAGATTTTTGGTAAGAGTAGCCATATCTACAAAATTAAATTACAAGAAACCACAATATATAATTATGAAATATTTATAAGTAAGTGTGTTGAATATAAGTAGTGCCAATCACAGTAATGTTTTACAACCATAATAATCTAGACATGATATCATGTTGTTCAAATTTTGTATGTAGAATGCATATTAATATGCTCATCTGAGATACTTACCTTATTGAGATTAATGATTTAATACATGTACATCACTGAAGTTAATGCAGTTTTTATATTCTGAATTTTATTCCTTCTTTACTTCTGGTTGATCTAATTTCTGAGGTAATCACAAATTATGACAACAAGCCTGTTGATAGTTGTGCAGTCCTGTTTTATGTTCCCAGATTCCAAGAGAGCTATATGACTTAACATAAACAGTGCCATATGACTTATGTAACTAGCCAAAACACAGCAGATTGCCAATAGCACAAGCTGAAATTAAGTTTTGGGAGATATTGCAGTATTTTGTTTAAAATTTGCACGTAGAAAAATCTGAGCACTGAAAACCAGTGGAAAAGGAGTAAGAACCTACCACAAAGACAGTTGATTTCTCTTTTTTCAAGCACTTATGTCATCTCTTCAAAGTAAGAAGCAAAAATTAATACACTCAGCAACAATTATCTGCTTCAGGAGAAAAAAATACTATCAGAATGACTGGAAAATTGATGATCTTCACAGGGGGTAAAATTCTTTAAACATTTAGGTAAAAGACGAACCTGCCTCTGAGCTTAAGCGACCCAAGACACCACTTAATTCTAAAATATTAGGAATCTCCAAGATGTGGGAAAGTGCTGCTTTGTGTCATGAGGAAGGCAGTTCACAAGTTTTGACACACCAGGGTATTCACATCACTTTGATGTAAACAGAACTTATCCTGACTGAACACGACTGCTCTTAGAGACAAGTCTTTCTCTGTATGGTCTGTACATGATAGCCCAGCCACCTAATCAGCGATATTAATTCATATGCTTTATTTAACCTCTCACAGTACTAAAATGAGCATGTCTCTAACCTTTGACCAGATGGACCAGTTGTCAGAGACTTCTCCCTTCCTCTGCACATCTTCCAGAAAATGCCAGGACAATTACCCTCTCCAGGTATTCCAACAATTTTAAAAGACACACTCGAAAGTGACTGCACAGGACATGAATGAAAAAGTCATGACTTTGGTGGTTTTTAGCCCTCTCAACACTTCTGCTGTAAATAACTTGTAGGGGAACTGTGCAAACATGTAGCTGTCACTGGTCAAGGCTGTGTTGAATATAACAATATGGTAGAAAATCATTAGAATTTACCTTAATTCAAAACCACACTCAGCTATATGCTGCAGGTTGGATGTCTGGACTATTTCATAATACTCAGAAGATCCATCATAACAATGAGGAGGTGTATTTGGAAAAAAACCAAAATGTGGATCAACGTATAGACCTAAATGTGAATCGTCATCTTTCTTGTTATTTCTACTAGAAGGATATGTCAAACCTATGTATCACTGAAGTCCTTGTGCTTATTTATTATCAGTAAACAAAGGGTTGCATAGAACTCCCATCTTCAGAAAATTGTCTTTGATTACTAGAGATAAAATTCCTGTATTCTTTGCACTTTGCAAACGCTTTGCAAAAACAAAAAAAAACTCATGTGAAGAAAGAGTAGTCTGAGATCACACTCTAACATGCTAGTTTAGAGAAGACAATAAGTGTGCAAGAATCTGAAATGATCTCTTATGTATTTGTAAAACTTAAAACAGATTTGTTTCACTATAAACCTAATTTAGCTGGTGAAAGCCATGCCAGCTCTCTGTTGAGCTCTGTGAGATTTGTAAGGCTTAAGAGTATTTATTTTAACTGAGTGACAACTGGCAAAGTCAACTTCAGTCTAAAATTAAAAACTAGAAATATATACTCTTCATAGTTATGTCTAATTCTTCACTGAAACCTCAATGCATGAAAGTCTTAGAATTCATTACTCCATTTTGCAATCAATTTTCATTGAGAAAAATTCATGTAGATGAATGGTGCAAAGTCTGGTGATGCAGTCCTGAGTCTATAAGGTTTTAGGACTGCATGGCTATGAGAATTTTTTTTCCATGATGGTGTTTTGACTGTAAAATGAAAGAATATGAGCACCATATGTGTTCTTCCCTTCTCATTTATTAGACATTAATGTTACTAGAATACTCTAGCGCTATGTCTGTGTTGGGATTGAGAAATACAGGTTTTAAATACATTGCATCAAGCTTTCCACATGAAAAGGGAATTGCTGTTGCATAGCTTGAGCACAAAATTTGCCTCAGAGTGACATCTCTACTACTGAGTAAAAGAGGGCCATGAGATGGCCCTGGTGAAGCTGCCCCAGACCATGTGTGTTGTCCAACTATTACCATCATTCTTGGCTCAGCTGTGGGCTGTGCCAGTGCAAGGAGTCCCACAGAGTTCCAGCTGACAGTGCTGGGAACGGCGTGTTCCGCACATTCTTCCCACCGCTCTACATGGGAAGAAAAATCTAGTTGTGTGAATGTGAGCTGTGCCGGGCCTTTAAATTTTAGGGCTGCAGAATGATAAAAATTACAGGTATGTAATATTCCATATCATAGACACAGAAAAAATCCTACAAAATGATGTTTACATAAAGCGTCTTCTAGAAATATGGCACCATATGCCTGTGGCATAAGTGGCTGCACACTTCCAATCAAAACTATCATTAACTCAGCAAATTTTTTTCTCAGATGTTAACTTCTTTACAGAATTTTTAAAAAATATTAGGAAGTCACTGGTTATTTGTACTTTTTCTTAATGTTAACTTGTTTCCACTATAAGCTTGATGTAACCCTCTCTCCATAATTCAAATTAGATTTTTTTTCCCCTTAAAACATGTCAGTATTCTAACAGATAGTTTGTATTTCATAGCAGTTGAATTCAGGTGGAACTGTTGATATACTTTTTATTTTCAGAATCATTTTAAGTCACCTAACAAGGCTGATGAAGACTGAGAAGAATTTTCAGAAATTTTGATTCCAGGAATGCTTCAAGAACTTTAGTTGTGGATGCTTCTTCAAGAGCAATAAGAAACACTATGGAAGTGCTTTATTTCTGAGATGACAACTGCCAGGAATCTTGTCTTATTCCAGGGAGAAATGAATATGTACAAAGCACTACAAAGGGATTTGTTAAACAGAGCAATTTCCTTTGTGTATCTCTGTTGCAAACACCTAAATCCAGAAGGAGGAGCAATGATGGTTTAAAAGAAAAAAAAAAAAATAGTACTAATTGAGACTGATAATTCCTTTTGTCATAGGGAGATTTTCAACATTATAATGGACTTTAAAGAGAGCAAACAAGGCTTTAATATATTGAGACTTCAGCTGCTTCCTTTATTAGCTCTTTGTAAACCTTAAGAACTTACAGTGACATGGAGAAATGGATTCAGTTTACGATTAGCACTATAAGGTTAGGATTTGCACAGCACCTTAGAACCCAAATGTCATTTTGAAAACAAAGTGCAAAGTGCATACATTAAAAACACTGTTCCAGCTCTGGCACCTAAATATCTACTAGGAAAACTCCCAAGCAGCCATGGTTCTGTGACTACAAGCCCTACACATGGCTTGTTTAAATGGCTTTCATGCCACATTATCTGGCAATAGCCCCAGTGGAAATACAAACTAGATAATATTTCACAAGTGTTGCTGGGTTGGATCGTCCTTAAAACATGGCAAAAATCTATTTAATTATAAAATGTATAGCATTTTAAAAGAAAACTGGAAGTGTGCCAGCTTCTATTGCCTTTTAGCCCAGTGGGTAGAGACTAACTTAGATGTGGGGTGGTTTGGTTTGTGTCTTCTCCGTGCCTGGGCTAAGCAAAGACTTGATAAAAGATATTCCAATTACTAGGCAAACATTCTATGTATAAGAAAGGCTTGGGAGAGGAAAACAGCATGACGATCCTTCTGATGGCGCAATTCTAAAGAAGAGACAAGGGGATTTTCAGTGTGCAAATATCACTGGGTATTAGGAACAAGGCAGTAATTTTAAAACCTGTCCAGCACCAGAACTGAAGGTTCTGCAGAACTTTCTTTCACAGGAGAGTAAGGATTAGAGGATCCAAATTTTGAATTTTTGTGCCTGTCATTTTTGTGTCCTAACTCCAAATGTACAGAAACCTAAGAGTATGACAAGAATTAGGAAACGACTGAGATGAAGTCACTTCTTACTTGTAATCATAATGTAGTTTTGTTTTTTCTGATTTTTTAGGTTTCTCATATTATTTAATTAATACAGCCCTTAAGGTTCATTTATACTTCATGTAAATCAAATATAGATGAGCTGGAGATATTACCATGGGAAATGGAATAAAATTAATTAATATATTATTTGATTAGTTCTTATCATTAGTTATTAATAATTAGGGGTTTTTTCCTTCCTGTACAATTATGAGATGCCTCTACTATAGGAAAATGCCATAAAAAGTTAGTGTGTTTTGTTAAACATCATTCTTGGTCTCCAGATACCCCAAATTATCAACTATTATAGAAGGATTCATAGTCTGCAACAGCCCTGAATTGGTACGATTAGTCATGCTCCCTTGCTAGGCTGTTATTTCGCAATGGTATATTGATTACCAGGGAGAATCAGTATGCTTATCAGAAAGTGTGGAGATTTTTGCGACATTAAACAGACGCAGTTTTTGCACAAACATAACCTGGTAGTTAAACCACAGATTCTGAGGACAATATGTTATCTGCTGGAAGTATTCCTGTGGAATTTTCTTCTCTCGTCATTCATGGTTATTTGTCTCATTTCATATTCCTCCTCTCAGATAAAGTCTGACAACAAAAGTGGCAATACACAGTATGACAGCCAGACACACAAAATCAATCTTTCAAAGGCTGTACATCCTGAATACTATTATGTTACATAGAACCAATATAAAACATCATGAAGCCACCTGAGTATTCACTCCCTCCCTGCTTGGTGTAATTTCTGAAATGACAAAATTCTTAATGATTATGCAGCAAGCTTTCACTAGATTGGCGCATTTTCCCCACTAATAATGTCTCACTGTGAACGCCCCAGTAGTAAAGGAAAAAACTGATCAGTGAAAATATTTTGCAATTCACAAATTGGACCTGGCACAACATATGCATAGCCTGTAAAATATATATTAATATTCACTTTAATTATACACAGTGTGTGGTAGACATATGTACTTTGACAGAGGCAAAGCAAAATACTGTAGATGTAGCCTATATAAACAAGTCCTTTTTTGTCTTTTTTTTTTCAAACAAGGTGAAATACTAAATGCTTTAGAGAGTATACTTAGACAATTAAGAAACCTAATGCAGGAAGATTAAGCTACCTGTGTTAAATAGACTCCTAATGAAAGATTTCTTGAATCAGCATCTTAAAGACTTAAAATTATATTGCTAACAATACTGAATCAGTTAATTTCCTCCCATTAAAAGTTCGGTTTTATGGGGAGTGACATTTGCATTAGTCTCCAATCATTATAAGCACTGTAGAAAAATGGGAAATATATTTTAAAATAGCTCAACACTGCTATCACTTCATCAAGAAAAATTTGCCATGAAATATGCTGTTCCCAGTGGAAATCTAGTACAAGAAAAACCCTACTCTGTCCTTGCAAGTCTCATGTTTAATGAATGTATTTGACAAATTCTGAGATCTTTTGTAATACATAATGACACAGAATGATTGAAGCAGAATATTAAATATATTCTTACTATTCAGGTTCAACTTAACCTCCATGAACATACAGAACAGGTACACATTTCATTTTAACTGGTGATATGAAAATCCCAGAGCAACATGTTTATCAATTTATGAACATTGCAGTCAGATGTGTCACACTGTCCTATCAAAGATGGAGATTTAAGAGAAAATTAAAGAAATTCCTTTTCTTGCTGTGTAAATGAAAATGAACACCATGCATACATGATGCAAACACACAAACATTGTCTTAACTGTGTCATACAGTTTGTGAATGATGAAGAAGCAACAACCATCTTTAGGAAGGACTTAGCATTTTCCACTTTTGGCCACTGACTGAGCAGAACAAGAATATTCCATTATGTATTTACATAAATGATTTTCACTCAGACTTCTATATGAACTTAATGGTTTCATCTTTTTCTACATTAACTGCTGACAACATGGATACTCAAGCTGTAAATTTAAATTGACTTAATGTAAGTTTAGTGTAGGTTAATAATTTAACAAATGGAAAATGCACTGTTTGATTAGCATAAAAATTTGAGCTGATAGCTTTTTAGGAGATACAAATACCAAAATAGCCAATAAAACCCTGTTGAGCTTTGACTTTGTAATTTTATCTCTTCATTTGCATTTTTAGCAAGGTTATGAGCTGAGCTGATATAAAGTTAGGCCAAAGATGAATGTTTCTGAAATACTACCTAATACTGTTGGGGTACAAAAGAACAAAATGAACCCTTGCTAACTGAATAATTTTCTTTCTTACCTCATTTACGTTTACCACATTTAGGATTTAAAGTAATTTTTGTGTATTTTTCATATATAATCAATATGATGAAAAGCCTCTTGACACCTCACACAACTGGGAAAATAATAATGTAAAAAAAAATATAACACACAAGGGAAATTTGTTGCCAACTTGAAGAATTTTGTTTAAGTAAATCCTGAATAAAAAGGCATGTCCTTTATCTTTTGAATCTATTCTGAATCTTTTCTGTAAAATCCTTGACTATAATGTGCTTCAATATTTGCATTTTTGCCGACCAAAGCATTATTTTTATTATTATACCCAATGTATTAGAATGCATAGTTAAAATAAGTCAGAAAAAATTCTACTGCAAGCAATCTACTTTCCATATGGATTATTAATAATAAAAGAATGATGCTTGTCAGTGATTAAATGTTTCAGTATACTATTTTTCAGAGTAGCAAGCAGAACATTTAATATGCTGCACATTATTTTTCCTTTTCCTTATTTAAATCTTCTGGTAAGCACACACCATGACAGCAGGAGACACAACAATGACTGAATGTGCACAGCTACCACTAGATCATTCTCCCTCTATTAAAACCGAATTGAATGTAGCAATGATGTTCTGGCAGCTCAGTGTTATTTCTGGGTCAACATCATATCTCTCCAGGAAAGGTGTTTTTGTTGTTGGCCTGACTCTCCCTCTTTCTGATTTAACTGACATAGTTGAAACCATGCCAAGGTGGAAGAGCATTTCGAGTTCAGCAATGAGGAAAGCAGCTTGGGTAAGTGCCATGAACAGGCAGCTTTCTGAGAGACATGTGGAGCAGAGATTCAGTGAGTGATATTTTTGAAACGAGGAAGACACGCACACCTCCACAGTGAATACTGGTCTACCTCTTTCCTCCTTTTTTTCTCACAGAGAAAACACAGATCAAAGACAATGTGTTATGTTATATTTCATTCCCCCAAAGCACTACACTAAATTTTGAATTAAAGTCAGAAGATGGAAGTATTTAAGTAAAACAATTTTTGTGGTAAATCCTATCTATAGACAATCTTCTGAAGAAAAATAATTCATTTGCTTCAAGGTAAAATGAGATTTTCTTCAAACAAACTCAGAAAAGAAAGAACTATCATAGCATTTAAGAAGAAAATGGTGTTGTTACAATAATACCTCCTTCTGTTTCCCTTATTAGCAAGATAATCCAAGTATTAGGTACCTTATTATTGTTTTTCATTGTAGGTATAAAACCTCGAAGCAGCACAGGCAGGGTTCCTGTGTGCACTGCACTAGGGACTGTGCAAACAGAAGAACAGCAGCAGGCAATTTAGATTTAAGACAGCTCATCAGCCAGTGCAGGCAGACAGAGACCGCAAAGGCACACCGAGGCAGTGTTAGTCAGTGTGAGTGACAACAGTTTTGTCAGGGGTTGTGTAAGCATTGCAGCAAAGGAAAGGCAGAATTTGTGATTTGAAGGAAAACAGCAAGGCAGGTTGGCAGGTACTTATGGGATGTACCTTTAGGTTATGGATGAAATAATGAAAGTGCATGTTGGAAAATCTGCTGAAAGCATGAGGGAACCAGCTGGGGGATAAATGAGTCTATGCATTTGAACAGTACTAAAGCCACAGAGATATTTGTAATGTTTATGGGGATTAAAACAGTGATCCAACAACAAAATACAGTATGATAGGGTGACTGTCCTTGTCAAGGCTATAGAAAAAGTGTGATTTAGCCACTGAGGCATAAATTGAACCATTTAACTGGAGAGAAGGTATATGTAGAAAAAAACCACCTGTATCATTTATATTTTCATTTGAAAATAAGTTTCCCCAAACATTTTGTCCAGGAAAAGCCAGTTAGTTTATGGTAATAGACCTTAACAGAGATTTGCACATGAATTATTCTTAGTGTAAGCTTAGTAAATTAGTCAAAAGAAAGAAATACCTAAAACTCCCAAAGCTTCCAGTGTGACATTAAAATCCTACAGTGATGTGATAGACAGCAGCAGCCTGTGATACATTATTTCCCTAAGAAAAAAAAAATATTTTTTTGCCAGAGATTTTCGGCTAAAAAGGAAGGAGACAATGTCCAGTCGGCATGCCTAGGACAGTGGCTGGCCAGCAAGAGCTTCAAGACATCTGGGAAAGGTATTAAAAAAAAAGAGGAGGGAGGAGGAGGAGGGAAAAGGAAAGCAGGAAGACAGAATATTTGGAGAAAAATTGGTTGCAGACTCGTTACAGGAATTTCCTGGAAAGCTTTTTGGCTGGCACTACTTTTTTTTTTTTTTTAAACACCAGAACACCAGTCATCCTCATGTAGCTGAGATTATTTCTGTGGTCTTCACCAGTTACAAAGGGTATGATCTCTTCAGTACAACTTGTTCAATGTTCACCAGCACAATTCCCAAAATAGCCTCCCAATCAAGATCAAATATAGTTGTGATTTGCAGTCGGTATTGACTGACGAGCCAGCTGACTGAGACAGCTGGTACATGATAGTCAGGCTTTAAGGCATTCCATAATTTCAATTTAATTTCAAAGGTTACACTATAAGTAGGCAAAAAATAAATAATTTGCATGAGGACAAAGATAATCTCCGGAAACAACTATGGCATTCATAAATTATACAGTTATAGAATAGCCTCTTATTATTTCTTTTGTCTGAGCACAGTAGAATTGTTGTCAGTATAATACCGTAATATACATAAGCAGCATTACAAATGCATGTGCAGAAGGTTTGCTGGTATTATTGGTACAAATGATGAGAAAACACTATGTTATATACGTAGTTATATATTTGTGTAAACGACATCAACCATCTCCACAGAATTTAAGAATCCCATTTCACCCTTGCCATTATCAAGTATCTTTAAATATGCCAACATTATGGGTCCACCTCATGGAAATGCAGATGGTAAGAATTCATTATCTAAACATGAATTACAAAGTCTATTTCAATGGCCACTACTTTTGAAGCACTTAGTTTAGTCACAAAGCCACCTCAGTTCTACACAAATTCTGATTTAAAATATTCACAGCTAATTGTTTCTGTCTGTGACGTGGAATCATGAGCAGAGATCCTCTTTGTACTGAATAGTTAAGCCCACATCAATGCAGGCAAACATCTCTTTCTTTGATATTTGGTGAGGTTTTGAGAGACCTCAGATCTAAATAATTCTAGTAGTGTTGGAGGATGTTCGGGATGTTTAAGAAGCAGGCTTTTGGGACAAATCCAAAAGGCAATTAGAACAGCTAGAGCATAATTAATAGAAATAATGAGGAAAATTTAAAATGTTCTTCCATCACCACTAATTGAGAATGGATAAACGGTCTCTGAGCTTCCTACAAAGGAAGACAAACTCTTATTTTTCTGATATTCTAAATCTCACATGCCAGTTTGGAATACAAAATCTTTGCAAAGTTTTCATTCAGTGAGATTTCACATTTGTGGCTTCTCCCCAGCTTGTATTTCAAAACCAAGTGAAGCCTGATTATATTTCCTTGGCATGTGAGTGCAAGAGAAGAGAATGACGTGAAAAAAATTCCTTCCCGTTTCTGCAGGTGTGACAAGCTGGGCACAATGACATCTCTTCCCTGCTTGCTATGTGACAGGGGACCTTCATGCTTGGCCCTGACGGGAGGAGCTCAGCCCTCCCTGATGGATGCTGTCTCAGGAGCTGAGCAAGAGGCTACCCCAGAGCACAGGGAGAGGAAGACCCACCACGGACCTTGGCTCTGGGGACGTTGCATACAGCTCCCTCAGGCTTTTTGGCTCCATTTTTTTCACTCAGACAAGGCAACTTAATAAAATGCATCAATATAGAATATCATCTAAAAAGCAAGAGGACATTTGAGAAGCCTGCTTTGTTCCTGTTCAGTTTAATGACCTGGGTGGATTGGACTCAAGATTTGAGTAGAAACCACTGAAGACAGAATTGTCTACTTAAATATCATTCTGTTAAAAATAAACCCACACCCTTTTTACTGCTGCAATTTCAAAAATTCAGTCAAAAAAATCAAATCATAAGCTGACATATGGAAGCTTTCTCATAAAATAAATAATACATGGAATCCTCTTAGACATAAAGAGACAAACCATCACTATTGAAAAAATATTTTTTCTCTATGCAAATATTATGATCTTTAATAATTATGTTAATTTTTCATTTATATTCACAGCTCATCTTGTAAAATCATTATATGTCTTAACATTAACTTTGATTGCATAAATATTACATTAACTTTGATTGTGTAAGTATTGCACAATCACCATTTAAATAGTTATGAAGGTGACTGAATAGGTTCCAATTGAGCTTAATTTAACTGGAGTAGGAAATATTTTTCCTTTGATTTTTAAACAAAAAAATTTTGATTTAGTTATTTTATATACAGACCACTGAAGTTTTCATTCTTGTATTAACTCACATACAAATGCTCGCAAGGGCATTTCTACAAGCAAGTGAGATTTGAGGCTGACTACTACAAAATTACCAGAACAAAACTGGATCTTCCCTTCTATGGGATAAACCAGAAACTAACTCAGGTCCTAATAAAGTAGCCCTTTTAACACATATATCTAAAGCTTGTGATTAATTGCCATGATAACATTCACTGGATTACTTTGCTGTTAAACGTTTCTTCCACGCTTAAGGGAGTTTATTTTATGGGTAGGTTTAAGTATGTCTTTCCTACATTGCTGGACCCCAGCTGCAGCAAGCTGTTGGTAGCATTTCCACCCAATTCCTCTATGGCATGGAGGGCTTTGATGCCTCTGAACAAATGGTAAGATATTGATTCACAGGAGCTGAGGCCTTTTACCCTACGTGACTATCAAAGAAAGCTGTCAACAGCTGCCTTCAATGTGCATTAGCAGAGTCACAGGGTACACAGGAACTTCCCGTAAAGTAATGCTGATGTTATAAATGGCAGTTTGTTCCCTCCCTACTTTGAAGAGAGAGAATATGGCTATCAGGGTGGGATTTAATCATCTACAATACTTGTCGGGCTCACTTACCTGGCCTTTTAGAACTATTTGGGTGACTGTATTCTTTGCTAAGGTAATTTTCACCCTCAGGAGTGGTCTCTCAAGGGTATCCATGGTGGGACATTGCAATTCTGAAGAAAAAGCAGAATCTCATCCTGTTTCTTATTTCTGAAGGGGCTATCCCTCACTTCAGTGGAAAAGGGACAAATAACCTTCAGTGTCTGTCAGCTGTATTTAAAAATATAACCCTTTTTTTATGTAGTTATATATCACCCTGGCAAACCTCTCCTAGTACAGCAAACATCCAAATCTAATGCACTCTTCTGCTGTATCTGTGAATTCTTTTCATAGATACGCATTATCTTTTACTCTTTTCAAGAAGGGTACCATTAATGCCTCCTCCTTTGTAGGACAGATTCTTATTAGCAAGTCCCAAATAGCTCTTATGAGGCTCAGATCTCTCCAGATACCACAGTTCTGATCTGAGCACAGTGAAGACTGAATAAAAAGCAGTAGTCATAGATTTATTAAACATTGTCCTTGGCTTCTCCATAGTTGGTATTCCTGCTCAGAGGTGTTCCATACCACTTCTGTACCAGTATCTTTTACTCCTGTCTGGCTTCTGGATACTTTCCTAATTTCCAAAGCTGCTTCCACGCCTTTTTTTTTTTCTTCCAGAATGAGAACTGGAATCCCCCCAGATTTCTGCCTCCTCCCCCTCCTTCAAACCCTTCTTTCCTCTACATGGCAGCCCGAGTGTGGAAGTCACTCAGTCACAAGAGGCTGGATATATCAAACAGGGTGTTTCATTGCAACTAGCTAAAAGGACTGGGATTTTGGCTGAAGCCATAGCAAGTATTCTAGAGATGGAAAATGCTGTCCTTAGAGAGGATCTAATCCAGTAGGGATAGGGGACTTCTGTGTGTGTGTATTGGGATAAAATCTACTGCAGGCTTTTTAAAGTAAAGAAGAGTTGATATGGTTTTTACATTTTACTTATGTTCATTTTAGAGAGAAATGTATGTTTTAAATTGTTTAACTGTCAATTCTGTTTCTGAGGCAAAAATAAAGAAGGAACAATTAAAAATTACTTCAGTGATTCTAACTGGCAAACACTGCCACATAGTATTTCTGCTACCATCTTTTTTTTTCCTCTCCTCTTTCATTGGAGTAATTAAACCTCTTTTAAATTCAGACAGCATTTTCAAAACAGGTTAATATGTCCAATAACTTTGCCTTCATATTGTATTTTTTAAGCCTTTAGAACATTAACACAGAAAACTGGAATAATGCTTCTTAACTGCATTCATGCATTAATGTCTGTTTACAATGTATATTATACTTTAGTTCTTATATTGCAAAGTTCCTTCAGGAAGCATGAATAACTCAAGTAGGCAGAATAGCAATTGAAAAATAAAACTAAGGAGCAAATGGGAACAGATTTCAATGTAGCAAGACAAAAGATTCCTTTCTCTGGAGTATATAGTGTTGAAAGAGATAGTGTATTAACAGCTTCTTTTACAATATTTAACTGTACAGATGTTTTAAATAAGCCTTGCCTTGCTGTATTTCAACTAAAAATCACATTCACAGAGATGTAAGTCATAATTGATCATAACAAGCACGCATTATCTATAAATAACCTAATCAACATTCAGCAAGGACTTGCATAAATGAGCCCTTCTACATATTGCACCTTATAATGAGGCACTACACAACTAATGACTTACTAGTGCCACGGGCAATGAATGATTAATTAGTCAATTCAAAAGTGACTTTTTAAGGGTATAATTGCTACCTTTTCTAATTTCTGAAGGTTAGACAGAATTATGCCATGTTGGCATACTAGACCTGATAAAGTAACAACTTTGTTTGTCAACAATGCACTAAGAGCAGGGGTGGCTCCTGAGGGTGGATTTCACTAAGCTGAGAATACACTCCTGTTATGGATTCCTCAGAATATATTTGAGTACTTTACAGTGAATCTTGGGGAAATCTAGGACAGCAGCAAGTGAGAGCTGGGAGTCCTAGAGAAGATAAAGCACTCAGATCCCACACAACTGCTGCTGTGCCTAGAGTGTGCTGCTAGCTTTGATTCTGGGACATAACTCATTCCCTCTTCCAGCTGCTGCTGTCCCCTGCCTCTTCTGGCTTCTCATCTTCTTTTTCGCATTTATGTGTCAGTCTGGGAGGGATATGGACTGGACATTGCTCAGGCCCCTGAGTGGATAGAACCACACTGCACAGATGTTTGTAGGAATGGGGGATAAACATGCATAAGACTAAAAGCAATTAACGAAAGAACAATTTTCCTTGGAAAAGCTGTGGTTTGTGTACATGCAGTTCTAGGAAGGCTTTTAAAGTATCAGTAGACAGTATTATCATTCCCGGTAGCACACTGACTTCCAAAAATGTGTGATCCAAAATCCACATAAGACAATGGAAAGTGTTCTGCCGAATCCAGTGGCATTATGTAAGGTAATAAATAACAGAGACAGAGAAAATCTTCACTTCGTTACAGTGAGCTCTGTGTGGGAACAGAAAGATGTAATGATCAAAGGATCGGATTGTTCTGCAACATTTCTGTTTTCATATAGGGGAGTCAACTGAGGGACCAAAAGAGGCAACATAAAATCTCTAACTGTATGATCACTTGGCCCTAATTCAAAGTTGTGAGAGAGGAGCTTGACTTGCAGATGATCTGTTTTGCAATTCAGCAGTCTCACAGGGTTAATGAGCAGAGTCGCTTCTAACGCCCTCTTTCAAAAACCTCCAGGTACAATTGCTGAAATGACATCAATTTATAAACGGATGTCTTCAGTAAAGCAAAGCTGCTTCATATATGAAAAGGAAAAAAGTATACTTGGTAAAGTAACAAGAGTAATTATTAGAACTTTATTAGAAGTTTTTCTTGACCAGAACTAAGTTGAAACATTACTCTTACTATGACATTATTCCTACCATTAGTGCAGAAAACAAAACAATTGCTTCTCAGAGTAACACATCTAACCAAAATCTGTGGCCTCAGCTTATTCAGACCACTTGCCGGGGAAAGTACTGAAGTTATCAGTAGATAAGCATGAAACTGAAATATATCAATAAGCAACACAAAGGGATCACATTTCTATATCATGCATATGATTTATTTAGGTTATTGAAATCCCTTGTTTGGGCACAGCCACTCAATTGACAGCATTTGGCTTCCTCACATCCCTGCATCTGCTGCACTGCTGGCTGCAGGAAGCTGGGAAGTAGGCACTGCACTCCTTGCTTCAGTCAGAAGTCTAAGTGGAAAATTAATACTAATTTCCCAACTCTTTCCTGTTTCTAAGATTAAGTATTGCTCTCAATTTTTCCTTCCAGTAGTCAATCAGCTTCTTCTAAGTAACCAAAGATTAGTTACTAGACATTGCTAATTTCGAATATATGTAAAAAATCCCATTCTGCTATGAATGTTTTAAAGGAAGAGGAACACTTCTCTTAAAAGGGAAACTTAAGATTTTGTTTTAAAATATATAGAAATACACATTTATTTGTAATTGAAGCCCAATATAAGCTTTAAAGTAAGCTTTGTTCATCATTTAAAAATTATGTCCTCTTTTCCATGCCTTATCCTTGCTAAAGTTTGGGTGATATTTAGGTTGCCTCCCTACTTTTTTCTAATCTATGAAGCCAATTCCTATGGCCTTTCTTCTTATTTCTTAAAGTTTCCAAACAGGCTTCCAAAGAGGTGAGGTACGTCTGGGAAAAACATCCCTGCCTAGGAAGCTATTTCACATACTTTTGTCTGGTATACGTGTTTTTAAACTATGACTCTGTCTCTTCATTCTTTTGACTGAAGATAAATTTTCAGTTATTTTCCCCACCTCCTGAATATCTGATTGTGTCAGACACTTTTGTAATATTATTTTGCTATTTTTCACATGCTGAACTTCACCAGGAACTGTTTAGTTAGCAAGAATACCATCTCCTTCTCTACACTTTCTCTTGAATCATTTCTGGAAATAAAAGACCTGCACTGGGAACAGAATTACAATGAGAAAATTTTATCTCATGCATATTGCAATTTTTTATCCCAGGGATATACAGAATACAAGTGGTAAAGGATTATCTAAATATGATCCACCTAAGTGTAACATCATTCAATAGCTGTGGTCCTTACTTGTAGCCCCTGGCCATTCATTGCCTGAGAGGTTTATGACAATGCTGTTACATTTGCTGATGGAAATGTAAATGTAAATTTGGCAACTAAGACCAGCAAGGACATAAAAATTTCATGTTATTCTCACAGTGTTTTCCCCTTTCTGTTGCTGCCCATGGGCCAGCAGAGGCTGTGACAATGGCTGTGGTCTAACTTGCCTTTTGGACAAAACGAAGTCCTTATAAACATAAAAACAAGCAAGAGCAAAAGCTCTGCAATAAGGCATATGCATTTTTAAAGGTAATTAAAAAAGATTTGTTTTGCTGTTTGAAAATCATTAGAAACAATACTGTTCAAAATCTTAATTATGACATAGATTGCTTTTATGTTATTTTTTCCAGAATAAAACTCTAATTAGTAGCTAATACACAGTTGCACTACACTTCGCATATAAGTGAATAGACAATAAAAACACTGAGGTTCATTAAAGTGATCAAAGAGAACGGCATACTCTCCACTCCTTTCAATAACTGTTCTACAGAGAGCTGGAAGGTTTTTAAAAAGCCTGAGCAGTCCTTGCCATTAACGTACTAAGTGACTATAATTACCCAAATCAAGAGAACACAACTTAAGTGCGATGAACTTTCCAAATTAAAATCGTTTGACTACTAACACAAATGAGATTCTGTTCATGAAAGGATCATTATAATTAAGCAAAAACTATTACTTTAAACTACCATGAACCCTTAGGACAATGACCTGGGTTTGTAGGAGGTGTTCCTTGTAATATTGAAAACACTAAACCGCTAACTCTGATTAGATTGTTTTCAGTTTAGAAAGATGCTACTCAATAGCATGGATCTTAATCCACATTATATTCACTATGAAATTTATTGGGTACAAAGAGATCTTTATGGGTTGCCCTTGAACTGAGTGAAAAATTGCTCAGAAAATTGTCCTGAAATTATGCATGAAGATTCAAAAACAGAAGCAGGAAATAGTATAGTCAAAAAGGGACAAATAAAGCAAAGCCTTGAGGTGTTCTCACAATCAAAAGAGAGAGAAGTCGATGAGATCCATTTCCAGATCACTAAAAAACAAGGGACAGAATAACAGTAATTGAGAAACTATCCCTGAGCTGTTTTTCTCATGGGCTTGTTATTGTAAAATGCTGGTTTGGATTTTTTAAAAGAGAAAAGCAAGCAGAGACACTCCATATGTATTTATTTCAGTAAGAATGGTTTAAGACCATGTTTAGCTGCTTTGTTAAAGCCATATAAACTTCTAAATGTGAAATCCCTGAGAATAAAGTCAGCTCTTAAATCTGAGAATTTTTCTAAAAACATTTTAAAAAGGTAGAGCACTGAGGGAAGATTCTGTGAAAAAATACAGGAGCTCTAAAGGGACAAGCGAAGCAGTTTTAACTTTTAAAATAATAACTGTGTAATAAATAAAACCACAAATTTGTTAAAAAGCTATCATAAGTAGCAAAATGCCAAATCACAATGAACTTTGCTGGCTAAATTGAGGCTCACGATTGCTATATTAAAGGCCTGTTACAAAGATAATTTTTGCTTTTGTTTTTGAAGGAAAAAATTGCATATGTTTTATTAGGATTGTTTTCTGAACATAAAAGAGCAATGCTAGACATTTTTAAATCTCAGCTAAGGTTAGTGAGAAAGAAGAAGAAAAAGACTGTTAAAGTATGTAAGTCACAGACATCCAGAGAGAACCAGAAGTGCTTGGTTTCGGTTAATAACTTTATAGTTTGCTAGAATGGGACTTCATGAATTAGAAACAAGATCTTTGGTGTTCATGTTAAAATACATTTCCATGATACAAATAGGTCAAATTGTCTTATTTTAATATATTGATTATGATGTGGCATAGTGCAGTACTGCAGAAGCAAAAGAATAGTTTTATTTCAATTAGTGGTTATGTTGAATGCATTTTAACATGACCAAAAATAACATTAAAAGTATTAAATTATTTCCCATTACAGCACAAATTTGCACAAAGCTAGCAATGGGACAACTCAGGAAACTAAAATTATTCATTCAGCAAGTCTTTGTGGGATCAGTCTCTGAGTCAGTTTTTCTCTTTCTCTACATGACTGATTTTTCAAGTAATAAGATTTAAAAATACTTCCAAAAACATAGTTGTAAAATTATAAAAGGTTCCCCAAAGGCTTAAATTAACCTGTGGTTATGTTATATCTGGGTCTATCTACACAGACATTTATTGCCTTTGTACAAATTTGATAGCCCCTGCAAGCTGCCTCCAGCAGCAAATGTTAGCATGTAGTCATGGTAGCTGTGCACAAGTAACCGTGGCTATCCAAGCATTTCAGCACAGTCCAGCAGCTCAAGAATTTGTCTGGCTTTACCACTAGTCCCTCACTGATGTCACTGGCCTGTGAGAGACCCTGTGCCAGTTTTACTTCACCTCGACTGTTTAAATCACTCAGCTGAGAAGTAATCTTATTCTGAGGACAAATCCTGCCTATCAGCTGCTTCCAAAGCAGTGGGGTGAAATTTCTTTTTACACCTACATATGAACTTAAAATAGATTGAGAAAGATAAGAAACCATTGTGCTTTCTGTCAGCAAATGGAGCAACAGAACTGACACACTGCTGTTCTCAATGCTCCTAATTTTCAAGTGGTTAGGAATTACAGAAAAAGCCGAATCAGATTAATAGCACTCCATGGAATAATGTCTACCATTATTTATAATCTAAATATGGACACTAATATTTTTCTAATTTTAATAACAATTGTTTCACATGGTCTTGAGGATGGCATAATGCCTGGAAACTGTTTCACCAAATTGCATACCATAATGATCTACTCTTTGGATAGTCTCCAGGACAAAGGCCATGAAGTATAATTAAAAGGAACTAATAATTAACGCCCATAAAACGTAAGATCAAGGAAAGGAGTGATAAATTTAATTAAATACTACAAGAAGCTTTAGCACTTTTCCTCTGATGAGCTAAAATACCTGTTCTGGTTACTACTGGTGTAAGCAAATATGCTAAGACAAAACCTGAAAAACGTGGCTCATTCTTTACTTCACTACATCAAAACCATTAAATCAGTACATCTGAATGTGCACTTAACTCTTCCATATTTTTTGCTACATGCAACCTACTACCAGAACTGTAACAGTGCATTTTACATGGAGATGTTTCAGTGCATTTTACATGGATATGTTTCAGAGACTGATGTCCCAGAAGCACAGAACCACAGAATAGTTGGGCTTGGATGGTTCAACCCTCCTGCTCACACAGGGCCACCTACAGTCAGCTGCCTAGGATTATGGCCAGATGGTTTTTGGATGGAAACTACACAATCCTGCTGAACAACCTGCTCCATTGCTCAAAAAACCTCAAAAAAATTTACTTTAGTGTAAGCAAAATTTTTCATAATGCAACAGAAAGAGAAGAAAAGGGAACTTAAGTCAACTAAACATGCTCCCATTTAATTGCTCACAAACTAAATATACTTAACTTACTCTGCCAAGCTGTTATCATTCTACTCATACTACATATGAACTTTCACATATATATATATCCAGGGAGGGTTTGAGTGTACATGTATGTCTTCAGTTACTACATGCACCAGCAGGCTGGCCAAGTGATTTTGCTTTCACTTGCACCTAAGTAAATTAAGAGCAATACTACTGAATTCTCTCTTTAATAGAGGCATGTGATGTGGTAAACCTGAGAATAATGCCAGGTCTCCTTGTATTTAAATTACTACCTTAATGATCATCTATTTTTAATGACTATAAATAGTTGAAATACTAGCATATCATTTACTAAAGGTTACTTAGTCATTAATGTATCAACATAGCATGGTAAATAATGCAGTAGAAAACTCTGATGTCTAAAAGTATGCCAGGGTCACAAATAACAAAATACGTATGGTCTTTTAAAGTCTGTTTTTGATAAAAAAACCAAAATATACATATTCTTTTACAGTCTGTTTGTGATACAAACCTTGAGATGAAAATGAGCAATAATATATTTATCTTTCTAGTACATCTTTATGAATATGCTCCCTACCTAAAAACATATTTATTAGGAGGTATTTATAATTGCAAATACTAAACTTAACTGCTTTCAAAATACATAAATGACATCATCTGCACTATAAATTTTGTGAGGCCTACAAGCCATTTAGGAGGCATTTATGGTACATTTGTGTCTGTGAAACAAGACAAACACGAAGAACATAATTAAAGGTGTTGCAAAGAACTGTAAGCTCCGATTCCACAGACATAGAAACTGTTGTCTTCTCGATATGCATTTAATCCTTCCGTCATATCTTCCACTACCTTAAAGAAACTGCCATATAAATATTTCTAATGATCAGTCAATACTGACAGTGCTGTCATCAATCACTACAGAACAAGTACTCTTTTACACAGTAATCACATAAATCCATCTTCCAAGATAATGTAATTCTTCCAGATACACCTCTTGATCTTTGGCAAGGTCATCTCATTTCTTGAAGCCTTCATGGAAAGACAGCGGATGTCAAAATTCAGAGATGGATGAATGGAAAAAAAAAGTAGATTCAGTTTAAAAAATTGTCAAAGTAAGCAAGCCTATCTCTTTAACAACCAATGTATAAAAAGCATTTGTAATGAATAGTCTGATGTTTGCTGATAATATCTAGTATTACTAATGCTTCCTCTACACAGAAATAAATCACAAATGCTCATTTGGAATATTGCCAGGAATTACTCAAAATTTGCCACAATGCTCTGGAATGGTATTTTAACTTTTAAAAATAATTATTGGGAGAAATGTGTGTACCTGGTTAACAAAAGTATCTGGGCATCATTTCTTACTACATGAGGGAGGGAAATATGTTCAAATGACTTTAGATTTACAGCTGCTGCTTTGGAGTCTAGGACATAATTAGAAGTGCTACAGAATCACAGAATGGGCAAGGTTGGAAGGGACCACAGTGGATCTTCTGGTCCACCCTCCCTGTTTGAGCAGGGTCATCCCAGAGCACACGGCACAGGACTGTGTCCAGACAGTTCTGGAATATCTCCAGTGAGGGACACTCCACAGCCTCTCTGGGCAACCTGTTCCAGTGCTCAGCCACCTGCACAGTAAAGGAGTTCTATCTCATA
Organism: Platysteira castanea; assembly: GCA_013397175.1. Classification (NCBI taxonomy): domain Eukaryota; kingdom Metazoa; phylum Chordata; class Aves; order Passeriformes; genus Platysteira; species Platysteira castanea. Next base: position 213,682 of record VYXC01010966.1, read on the forward strand.
TTCACATGTAACTTCCCACGCCAACCCATGTTTCTGTCCTTTGCCTCCTGTCGTATTGCTTGGCACCACCAAGCAGAGCCCAACTCCATCCTCTTGACACCCTCCCTTCATGTGCTTACAGACATTGATGAGGTCCCCTCTCATTGTCTCCTCCCAAGGCTGAACAGACCCAGGTCCCACTGTCTAATATTAGTAATAGACAAAACTTTAGGACTTTTAGGGCAAATTATTGTGTGCCTTTTCTTTTAGGATTTTCCTTATCTTCTTTTGAGCACAAGATACCATCTTCACACAGGATTTTGCCTTTATGTTTCTATGTTAGGACTATGGGTTTTTAGATGAAAAACATACTGAAAGCAAAACAGAACAAAAATCTTTCACTGATTGCTGTTGTTTTTCGTCTTTAAAAGTCAAGAGAAAAAAGCCAACAAAACATATGGAGAAATTATTTCTCCAGCAACATCATTATAGACCAATTGCTAAGAAATGTCTTTATGTAAAACTGTTTTACAAGAGAGTGTCCACCAATGAGAATTATTTCAGCTGATGAAAAACAAGGAATGATAAAAAGACACTGATTTATGAAATGATGCAATGTATAGAAGAACAATTTTCCTTCTAACGTGCACATTTCTGAATTCACAGGTTACCTCACTTTATCAATCAAGAACACATCTAAAGTGACATAAAGAGACATAAGTAAGTAGGAATAGTCATCTTGGAAAAACCAACTGTTACTTGAATAGAGTTTAATGGCCAACATCCTGTACTGGGGAAGGAGTTGTTGGCTCCTTGAAATGATGCTAAAGTTGAAGATAAGAGTCACTCAGAGCAGAAGATGCCAGAAAACATAAAAGGAGTGAACTTTCAAATTATATCTAAGGGGGCAAGTGTCTGACTGGAGAGAAAAACTATTTTTTACCTTTAGCCATTAACATGACAGAGTAATAAATCATCACAAGTTCTAAAAAAAAAATCAAAAGAAGAAGAGTTTCTATCACTTAGGGAAACTAAGGCAGGTTTAGATGAATGTTGGTGCAAAACACAGGAATGTAATAATCCTCATATTTCCCTATGACAACCAAACATTTGCCAATATTTCACACGAGATTTTTTCAGCATGGCTGAAAGATGTTACTGGTAATCAATATGACATGGTTATTGTCTGGAGAAATAGCAACCAGTTAATAGTCTGGAAATAAAGTCCACATACTTAAAGCATTTACTTTGAGATAGCACAAAATAAAAACAAATGCATAAAGCATATTTACAAGCTGAACAGGAACACCTGTGATCCTGGTACATGAGAGGTGTTCTGGAACATTTAAGTGCCTTCACTGCAATATTTCCTTCATAACATTATATCTTATCTATACTGCAGTAGCAAAGAAGTATTCACTGCCAGCCAGCTTGATTCAAATTAGGAATGCAGTAAGGCAAACTCATCTGAATTCCAAATAGTTTAAATTGATATATACAAGAGAAGCCAGGTTCTGTGTCTGTGTCACAAGACAGAAATCAAGAAAATAGATTCAGATCTTTCTCTACCACAGTTTTCCTCTGTGACCTTGAGGAAGGAGCTACAAGCAAATTGTTGAAGGTAAAGAGCTGGTCAAAATAAACAAAATCAGATTTTTTTTTTTTTTTTTTCAGACAGAATGCCATTAAATCCATTGCTGCATGACAATGTGCATGAAAAAGGTGACACGGGATCAAAAACTGACCAGGTGACTTCTGGTAAGAAATATGTCACGAAGACTATGAAAATCTGCAACTAAAAGCCCGTGACACTCAGATTGCTGCTACTTTGAAAGGCATCCCATGGAAGACACTACAGCATACTGCCCCTACTCTGACACTCTTGCTCCAAGTCATGGATGAATGTAAGATGTCAGACTATATCAATCTTTGGTGTGGCCATTTTGGAGATTTGTACACGAATTTTTAACTTTCGGTCTTGGGAAGTGTTTTTACTGTACCAAACAAACTGAAATTCATCTGTTTTAGAAGCTGGATAAATATTGATGTAGTTGCCTCACAGTGAATATTACATTGCCACAGTTTCATTGTTGCTACTGCAGTTAATGTAGAGCTGGTTTATACATATATTAGTTGTAATTCAGTATAGAAATAGCTTTAGATATCTGTGATGTACTTGCACAAATTAATTATGGACTTTAATGTTACAAAACAAAATACATTTTTGGATGACTTACAGAAGCTGTAACTCTTGGTGCAAACACAGCTGCCTGATATGAGGGTAAGTCACAACATAGTGAAGGGGATACCCTGCCACCTTGTGCCAAAGGGTTGGAGCAAGGATAGGGACGGTTAATGTCAAAAAGCTGATGCAGCATAAAATATATTGACATAGAAACTATTCTATCAAAGTTCCATAACCCACTGACTTTCAAAAATAAAATTCATCCAGAAACATTGTCATATAACCACGATTTAACAAGATATACTGAATTAGCTGGGCAATTTTAAATTTTTGTGCACTCAGTCTTAGCCAGTGGCAAATATCAGTCCACGTTGTTTAGCCTAGCTTGAAATGATTGAAGTTCAAGCTAAGCTGATGAATGGTTACATGTTGAATGGTAGTAACTTAATTGTGTGTCAGAGTTCCCAGGTTCCTAAGTCTGCTTAAGTCACTTTGGAAAATTGGATTTTGCCAGTCATTTATAACAAGATTTTTCAAGGTATTTAGACATTTTGCTCTCATCAAAATCAGTGGGAGATAGATGTCACAGTGCCTTTAAAAATCTTGTTTGTAAAGCCCTGTACTGCTGAGCAGAGAAAATAGAAAACTAGACCTGCACCTGTAAGTTGTTTTTGGACAATGACTGATTCCTGGGCACAGGAGCACAGTGATGACTAATTGAGGACAGACAGACACAAGAGGACTCCCTGTGTACTTGTACAGAACCTCAGAGCAGGATCAGACCTCAAACACTTGTATTAATGGAAAGGTTGAGAAGGAGAGGCTGAATTGCAATAACGAGATAATACTTAGTTTAGGCTGATTCTAAATAAAACTTAAATGGTTCTGAAGCACTTGAAAGCTAAAACATACCAATTATTATGTATACCACCATTTTTTTCAAGGCAACAGTAGCCAGATGGTTTCTTGGCATCATAGCAGACATTAACAAAAAAGATATTTCCTGTATTTTGCATTTCAGTATTTAAGGAAGTCCAAAGTCACGACAGAGGTGGGCTATGGTCCAGTTTTGCCCTGTTCAAATGGTGACTGAAGAATCTGACAGTTTTTGGAAGACTGAAGGAGTGTCTGTGTCATTCCTGGACCTTAGAGGTCAAAGAGGAAAACCACAGACCAGGTAAGGGATGGGTGACAAGGCAAACTGGTGTCTGTAGCAAATAAAAGCTAAAATGAACAAATCCAAGAAATAAAACAGTGATGATGATATTTCCTTCTGAGCTATATGAAGAAAAAAGACATGAATTTTTAATCTACTGACCTCTGCCACTGAAAACTATCCTTTACTTTTCTCAGTGGCTTAACTTAGAAGTGAGTGGGAGTTATACACCTGTTATACGTGAGAAAAGAGGGTGATCATAAATCACCTCTCTTTAGAGGTTCTTTTAAAATATTGTTTGAGATGTAAAGTGCAACCCCACTCGTTCAAATGCTTAGCATGCTTGCAGATGTCTACAGTGTATTCCCTCTATTAGCTTTCTAATAGCAATTGCATTGAAACAACCCAATAAAGCTAAATATAAAATAATTGGACTATTTAAGCTATAAGTAAAGATGAATGTGCCAGAATTAGTCTCTTCCTAAATTTTCTACCCTTCCCAGTCTTTCAGAAGAACTGAGAGATGAGCAGGGAGCACTGGTTGAGCCTCACTGCAAAAGTGACAACCCTAGCTAGTGTTACACAGCACCCCAACATACCCTTTGAATTAACCCCAACATTTTTGAAATGTAAAGCACACATAAAAGGGTGAAAGACATTGCCATTTTTTTATCTACAGTGTTGTATGTGTAGGTGTTGCAGGTTTGAGGAACTTCACATAATAAAAATATAATTCCTCCATGGTGGAGTTGATTCCTATCCAGGATAAATTGAAAGAGTTGCACATCTCAAAATACTCAAGAAATGATACTAACAAAATTATGAAAAGGTAAATATTACAGAGTGCTCAGAAATTAAACTATGATCTACAGGAGGTATGCTGTTCTTTTTCTCCACAGTATCTAACTATTCTTGCAACCTGTAATGGAAACTTCCCCTTATTTATGCTATTCTTGAAAAGTGACTGATAGAGGAATCATATTCAATCAGAAGAAAGGCAACCTCAGAAACATTTGAAAGGAAACTAAAATATAAATGGTAAAGGACTTTCATTTTTACTCATCTATTTAACACTTAAAGTTGTAAATGAGGAGATAAACTCCCACTGATTTGTAGATCTTTTATCTGTTAAAATGTTCCAATGTTTAGAATAGCAATTCAGACATAGCAATAAATAAATGTTTTTCTTCCTTTCCTATATCCTTATAGATGAAAATTCTTAGGTAAAGCCCACATTATAATGCTTATATTCATGCTAAGTATTTCCTTGATGTGTGAATGGAATTTCTTGTGTGTATTAGTAAGATGAAGGATATGTATTGGATGCTTCTTATATAGAAATCACCATCTAATAGATACAGTGCAACATCTCGTTAAGTCAGATATTACTGTTCAGAGGCCACAATTTGGAAAAGATTTTCAGATTTCAGTTCCCCCTAAGATGCCTGGATGCACAATTCCTTGGAAAAATCTGATTGTTCCTAACAGACTGCCAAATATTAGACTTAGAATAAGCAGCAAATGGAAGGAAACTCGTCAGAGTATCCACAGCTTTTCACAACTGTATCATTTCCCTGTGGTCCACTAATAATGACCCTAAGTGTTGCTATCACTTCAGTCTTTATCACACAGCAAAGCTGACTAGTGAGATGGCAAATAAAAGTCTTGAACCCTTCTGTGGATTTGTAGATTTTTTTTACTCTAAGGTCCTCAGTCTGGTTCTTGAATTTATCATGAAAATATTATTCTTAGAGATGTCTGCAAATGAGTAAAATGCTGCTTGTCTCTGGGGTTCAGCTGATATCCTTAGCACAGCAGCTTATGAAACTCTTTGCTTCGAGACACAATTCCTTGGAATTCAGGATGTTCTGATAACCTTAATTTTTCTAGCTCTCCAGTTGTAGCACAGAATAACTGTGGCTTTCCACTTTTCATGCAATCAGTAATATTAAAAATTTGTTAAGCATAAACGGACTAGAGTTGTACGGTTTCCATGAGGCAAATGAAGACATTTAGTCTTACTTTCCAATGTTCTGTGCTTTTACACATCTATCTATCTATCTATCTATCTATCTATCTATCTATCTATCTATCTATCTATCTATCTATCTATCTATCTATCTATCCATCCATCCATCCATCCATCCATCCATCCATCCATCCATCCATCCATCCATCCATATATTCATCTTTCAATTCTTCTGTTTCATTAAGAGGCAGATTGTAATATAATACTATGTTGGAAGTTGTGAAAAACTAAACAGGTATGGAAGTGAACGTGAATTTTAATGTCTCCGTATATTTCTGTGTAAGAATTTCTGTGCAGCTATTTTTGCCTATTTTAGAGGCAGCTGGGAGAAGTCTTCTCATTTCATGCTTCCAGAAACTGACAAACATTATGTGGCAACAAGTGCACTTAGCTTGCTCTCATGCTGCAACCTGCAATACAGGCACAGTTTTGAGCTATGATGTAAAAGAAATATAATGTAATTTTAAGAAAAAAAATACTGAAACTATCGCATTGCAGTATTTTAGCTATTACTGAGTGTATGTTACATGATTTCTGCAAAGTTTCATGGAATCCAAAACATTCTAATGATGATTGCATCTATTTACACTAATTATGTAATTATACGAATTGCACAAATAGAAGGCAATACATATTGACTGACAGCAACTAATTACCAAAATAAAAACATGAACCCCAGCTGGGAGAAAAACTCAAAAGAAGTTAGGTGTTTATTCTTCAAGTATGTGCAGCAAACAAATAAAATCTGTCTAGTCCTTTTCCTGTGCTGTCTTCTATGCAAAAAAAGAACTCCACCACTTAAGACACAATCTCAGGAAAATTTCCTTGTAAGTCTCCCTAAGGCTTGTTCCATATAACAGGGATGAACTTGAAAAGATGCCTAAGTGTTAACCAAAATAAGAGTTGAATTACATTCAGTAATCACACTCAGTTGAATTACGTGACTGCAATAGGTTTTGCAAATATCTTAGTGCAGAAATCCTTTCAGAGAAGCATGGATATCTGGTGCTGGGGTATGCATCAGTGTAAGGCCGGACCCTGTGACTGTGAAGATTTATCAGTTCAGGAGGAACTTTAAGCTACTCCTTCCAGGATTGTTTTAGGTGCCATCTGTACCACGAATATATATGAGTGTTGACACTTTCCATCAGTGAAGTCTCATCCAATTTGCTGGTTTTCTTACATCTCTTGTTAGTGTGTGTGGAATGTTGTGTATCAAGAATTCCATGTAAATATACAAGTAAACATTTAAATAAGAAAAATGACTAATAAAATACTTCAATTATACCTTAATTCACCATTCAACTAAGGGTCATATTTCCCACACAAAATCAACCTCAGACATATTTCACTGTACATAGGTAATGTAAGCCAATTTACAATCCTTTCCAATGTGTTTTCTTCCTGGTAGAACCCCTACCCACTTTTTTTCGTGCCTGATGGGCTTAGAACTTCTGTTTCTGTAATAAAAAAACCCAATTTACTTTAAGAAAGTATGTCAGTACTGTCGTGATGTATATATTTCAGTGTCATTACAACTAAGATTTTGGCTTAATGTGTCCTATTTGAGGAATTACTTGTAGTGAATTAAACATTCGTTTTCCTCCCTTTCTCCAGAACAAAGACTACTACTGAATTTGGGTTGATATAGGGAAATGAAAATTATTCTCTTCACTACATCATCTCTCCGCCTTGACAGCTTACACATTGTTCCAGTAAAAACTGGTGATACTTGTTCAGGAACATATCAGATAGAATCCCTGAAGTCTGTGGACCCCTCATGCAGAACACTGTTCCCCATGCCAGTCTAAGACAGTGATTGTTTTCCCACGTCTTTTGGCTGTACATGCAACACAGGGCACAAACAGACCACTTGTAGGCTATATTGTCCATAACAGGGTAAAGGAAGAAACCACAGTTCATGGTGAAATATGATTTATCTATTCCAAATTACTTACAGTTTCAATCTTTTTTCTTAAGGAATTTCATGCATACAACTGTCGTGACAGTGAGTCCTTAAAATACAGATTCATACTTTCTTTAATTCTTTTTTCTGTACTAAGAAATATTAGCATACTCTTAAGGACACATATTGTTAACTTTTAAAAGACCTGTGGTAGTTTTAATTAGGGCACTTAATGGCATTTGCTAGCTACATTTAACTGTAATCGACAACTTGTCCACATGATCTACCATTTCCTATTTTCAAATGACTATGGGAGAAAGAAGTGAAAATACCACTAAATGAAGCTGCTAAAGGACTTGTCATTAGTTCATGCCGCTAAAGAAACCACTCTAATGAACAACCAGATTTTCAGGTTTCCTTTGAGTTCATTCGTGCAAATTGTATTTTTAAGTAGGGAGAATGGATTTCTAAACTTGAGGGTTTGCATGAGGGTCTTATTCTGTCTTTTCTGTGAAACACTGAAACATGTTTGAATTAAATCTTGAAAGCAGTGCAATTTTGGCTAAAGATTTGCATTTGACTAATGATTTAATTTTTGCAGTAGAAACAACAATTGCAATGTACATGAACAACTTTTAAAAATTATTGTCATTATTATTTCATTATTACTGGAACGCTTGGATTTTAACTAACCTGAGTGATCAAATTTTTGTGGTTTTTTTTTCTGACATCTATTGGCTGCATTCATTTAAAAAATGTTCTCTTCTTCTCTGCTTTCTGTAAAGTCCACTGAGGGAAAAGAGATTATCAAAAGTAGGAAATTCAAAAGAGAGGGAGTGGAACTATAAATTGAGCAATTAAGGAAAGATCATTATCAAGTGCTTATTACAACAGCTGAAGATAAATGAATTTGTCTAGCAATTTTAAAGAGTTATAAACCAGTGGTGACATCCTCATACTGCAGAAAACTATCAAAGTCAAAACAGAAGAGTATACTAGGGTAGATAATATAAAAATGGGGAATAGTGGAGTTCAAACCATCAGAGACAGACAAATTGGATAATGTCTTAGGTAAGTCCTTCTGCAGAATAAAAAAAAAAGTTTGATGGTCATTATACAAAATAATTAAATTGACAACTTTGAAGCATATAGTTTTGGAATAAAAAAACCACTTTATCTATGCATGAAGAGATGAACTCCATTTGAAAGTATCAAGAATTTTATTGGGATTTTAAGTGTTTGCTAAAGTCAAAGAATGTATTTTCAATGACAAGAATAATGGATGCCATAGTATAGTCCCTAACCAAAGAACCTTCTTAATTCATGTTATAATACTAAGGTGCAGATTCACCTTATTTGAACTAAATGATAAACTTACCTTCTATGTACTTTATGTTTCTAGCCAAAGAAAAGAAACAGGAACCCCTAGAAGACTATGCTATCTAGGCTCCACTGTGTCTCAATGGAGCTAAATGGGAAAAAATCTAGATCCATGGACTTTTCTGCTTTGAAATATAATTTGACATAGCTATGCTTCAGTTGCCTGTCTACTTATAAAACCATGAGATGTTCTTATCCCTCATTTACACGGAATAACCATACACTTTAGAATTAGATTAAGGTAAAGCACGTTAAGAGCTTGATGTCAAGTTTTTAAGCAATAATTGCCCTAAAGAGCCTAAAGAGACAAATTTACACTAATGCAAAGATTTTTTCAAGACCACAAGTGATCTGATTGTGCAAATTACAATGCATCAGCTGATTTTGGATAGCTGTCAGTTCATATAGTCTTACCTCAGGACACAGTTTGGCAAACTTCTTGACGTAAGTAATCACAAGAAGAATTTTAAGCACATGCTTGAATCCTTCTGAGACTCAATACAATTTGAAGTTCAAAGTTAAGCATATGCTTAAATATTTTCTTGAATATGCATGAGCTGCTCAGCTGGGCCGTTCAGTGAACATGCCTCCTCTTAAAATTGTTTGCTAGAATATTTTCAGAAAGTGAATCCACTGGGGCCACAGACACAGCCAAGTTTTTTTGGTTTTTTGTTTTTTTGGTTTTTTGTTTTTTTTAGTTCAAATAAATGCTCATGAATACATTTGGCAGCATTTGCTTAGCATTTCTTAAGGGAATAATATCTGCCAACTGCCCTTGCCATAAATAAGGAAGTAACTAGATGCTAAATGTCAATATATATCGCTCTCTCCAGACTACACACATCAATGAAATTAAAAGGTAAATTACTGAACATCTGGCTAGAACTATACTTTAAGAAGTCTGTTCTAGTTCAAGTCAGAAAACCAGAGAATGTCTCACCTCTGCTCATACATCTGCTGTATTTAACAGCTGCCTATTCCCAAAAACTTTGATTGAGCTGGGAACTTTAGAGGGCATTTGAAGATTCAGCTCGTGTGAAGAGAGTGATTGCAGGGCTACAAGTCACAGCCAAGAATGAGGGTTTCCATGGTCCAGCAGCTGCACACGCTGATTGCAGTGACCTGTGCCTGTGTTACAGAGATCAAGTGACCTACGGAGGACAGGGGAGCCACAGCGCGGCTTCAAACCTGCAGCAAACATAGGGCTGACCCAAATCCCAAAAGGATATTATTATGAATTTCAAAGTCGAAATATCATTTTGTCCTTCGTTAACTATTTCTTTCTTGTTCATATACTGTAAGGTAGGAGTGTACGTAATACAAGACTTAGTATGTCGGTGTCATGTCTTTTACATCAGAAATTAGGTTGGGCTTGCATTTGTGAAGTCTTTACTGGGAAGTGCCTACGCAGTGACAGGATGGAAAAATGTCAGATACTTAACATGTACCATAATATTTAGGAAAAGAAGATTTGAATTATTTATATAACTTAATAAATACAGTTTTTAAAAAGTAGTATTTCTATTAAAAGAGTGATCTCTTAATTTTGGGTACATTTAAACACCTGGATTTCCCAGAGCACCAAATGCCATAACAGAGAAATCTATACTGGGAGAAAATAGCATCAATTTGTACTGAAGTGTTGTGCAATTCACTGCACATTCACTATTCCTGATTGCTATACATGAATCTGGTTATTCTTGATCTTATTATTCCGCCTAGAATATACCGATTAATTATCAAAAACCCATTAAGGAACCCTGATCATCCTGATACATAATATAAAATTATATGAAAGATATGATAAAGTTTAAGCTTCTTATTCTTATGGTGGGTCTTGAATGTCAGTGCAGTGAATCAAAAAAAAAAAGTGATCAGGGAAACAGGAACTCTAGCCTGAGTTTGCTCTTAAACTTTAGTACAAAATGCTGTAATCAGCATTAAGATGAAGTAGAAGAGTGATTTGTTCTTAAGTGTTGGTGAACTATTCTGACATTGAGTATAAAGGTAAAAGATTTATGACACTTACTGATACGCGCTGCCAGTCATGTGAGTTATGATCTATCTGGAAAGTATATTTATGAGCAAACAGATTTGCTAATTAGAGCTAATTGTGTCAGATGACTGGCCAACAAGCATACTTAACCTAAGCTCTCTGATTCCATTGGGGAAGGTATTGCTGAGCACATGAAGTGAAAATTTTAAATAAACCTCAGAGTGGAAGGCCAGTAAGTGGTAAAGTGTGAAGATGCATTCACTTCTACATGGTTGAAAGCACAGAACATATTAGAGATTTGACAGAAATTTAGGTGATAGAGAAAAACAGAGACAGATGAATGCAGTGCTGGAAAAAGTGTGCTGTGCATAGAGGTAAAAATGAGTGATTTATAGTTTTTACATCCAAAACAATTGTTACATGGTTACTAATATTCCATTTGCAACCCTCTGACTTTAGAACATAGGAACAGATTCTCAAAATGTCTAAATTTAGACATAAATAAGTGAACTGGGTATATATATAATTCTTTTTGTGGATGAAGAAATATAAACTGTTCTGAAAATCCTGCTGTCTGCTATCATTGCATGTAGGGAAAGATCACTGTTGTAAAGCAATGTGGTTGCCATCAGTGATCAAACACCTATCCAATTAATGTAAGGGGCTTCCAAACCATGCTTGCTTATTGATATTCAGGCTCTGAATTGCAACAAAAAGCCTAGAAGGCTGTTAAAAAATTGAAAGGAATATTTACAGCCCTATGATTCGGACTCCTTTTCCTGAGAATAAACAGGCCATTCTGTGGAGAGCAAAGCCATCAGCAAACACTTGAAATTTATTAAATACTTTTCTACAGCTTATTCCTCCACCTCACTAATTGCTGCAGCTGCTGCTACAAAAGCATTTCAATTACAGCTGAAAGAAGAGGTGGCCTATGCAAATCTTACAGGGAACAAAGACCTCTGTGATACTCATCTCTGCTGTGGTCCAACATGAATGTTTGTGTGACTTCTTTCCACAGTCATTGCTGATTGACATTCTAGCTATGGCACAAATGGAAAAACTTCCATTATCTTTAAAGAATATGATTTCACCTTTTGCTTTTTACATTACATAACAGCAAAGCTTCATTGTAGGAGTGAGAGTCGTGTATCTGTCTTCTCTGTTATAATAAATTAAAACTCTAAGAAGGTAACCATAGCCTTAATTCTAAGTGTTACTTGAAAATAAAAAAAAAAAATGGAATGTGGGCAGGTTTGATCCGTTTCAGTTGAAGGAGTAAGTGAGCACATATAACAAACCAAGAGTGTGCTGTGGTCTGCCTAATTTGTTCTATGCTGGGACAGAGTCTCCTGGACATTGTCATCGAATCACACATTCTGGGATGTTCACGGAATTTCATAAGCTTCTCTTTGCAATGATCCAAGTGGTACAACTTAAGATTTCATAAGCATGAGAGAAAACCTATACTATCTCAGGTCCAAACTGTTTTCCACATTTCAGATCTCAGGAATATTTCTAGTCAGGTGGGACTTGCAAATGAGGTAGATGAGATCTGTTATAATCGTTTTCTCTCTGCTTACTGCACATGTGCCATGCACAGTGTTTTCTAAGACAATCATCAGCAAGGAGAAGGCAGCTACCCATTTTCTTTGTCCTAGGTTAGGAAGAAGACACTAAAACATGCAAAGAATTGTTCCTTTCCTGGAGGCAACTTATGAGAAGCTTTGGGAGAAGCACTGGCACACAGTGCCCACAGCACAAGTTCCCCCATGAGTCTCTGATGACCCAAGAGGAAAGTCTCTCTGGGCTTCTAAGGAGGTGGCGTGAAAGATTTTGCTGCCCAAGCAGCCAGTGGGTGAGGTTGGTGTTTAGATAGATTTAAAGAGGAGGAAGGTTTCATAAACATTTATTTCAGACTTACTTACTTTCCATATTTCAGTTACCTCATTGCTGTTCATTTTCTAATAAAACATGGCTTTAAGAAACAATTCTACTGGGTTTTGTTTGAACAGATTAAAATAAGATAGGTATTTGCACCACAAGGCAAATATCCAAGAGTTGTCAAAAGGTCCATTTTTCAAAAATATTCCTGAAAGAAAAAATATTAGGACCTTCCATCTCCCTTTTCACCCACCAGGAACAAGAATCTGTGTCTTGCTGCTCCCAGATGAGTACCCTGGCAGCTGCCTTTCTGCATTTTTTCTTGCCACACAATCTTTGCATTTCATATCCTTCTGCAGGGTAACCTGAGGGATGGAGATACCAAATGGTTGAAATCCATCTTAGCCCCCTTTAAGCCTAGTGCACAGGCATAGGAAGAAGAAAGTATATACCTTATATTTTATATAAAGATATATCTTATTTATATTTTAAACTCACCCAGACTGGAATTATTCTCTTTTTAACATCCAGATGAAATCTTGTAATATTTTTTTACAGATTTTCGATACAAATGTCTGAAAATGGTCTCTTATGGTTCACTAAAATGTTTTCAGACTTTTACAAAACTTTCTATGCATTCTGTGAATAGGATAGAAATTTTGACAGACTTCTAGGTAATATTGTCTTGATTCTAAACATTATTGTCNCCTTGTCTTTGGTGTCTTCTTCTTCTTAAAAACCAAGCCCCTCCAAAAACCCTAAAGCAACACTTTTCCACACCTTGAATATGTCATAATTTATATTCCAGCCAAGAAAAATAGCACTTATTTGTTCATCTGCCAAGATCAAATACCTTTATCTCATTTTACATCAGACTGTCACAGGAAAATAAAGATGCCTGTTTTCAGAAGTATGGCAGGTAGATTGATAAAAGATTGCAAAGCACTGACATGCTGTATTGATCTTTCAACAATACTAAGTAGAAAGAGAGAATTTAGCTTGTTTTGAGGTGAAATAGCAGAGCAAAATTGGAAAAAAGACTGTTTTTTGATCTGGAACAAAATAATTAAAAATTATCACATAGCTATTTTTATTAGTCAACTTTTCCTTCTTTCTATTTGTCATTTTACCACTTGGAAAATAATTTTAGGGATTTGTTAAAAACTTACATATAACTCAGAACTCACATGAAATTAGGTAGTTACCAGGAATGTCTGGACAGTTGCAGTACTCAACAAATTGATTTTGTCTGAATAAATGTCTAACCCGAAGCACCTCAGGATGACTGGGAAGACGATGACCTCTGTAGTACATGGGAACAGAATTTAGTTTTCTAACATTTCCAAAGCTGCGTCATACTGTTGCTTGCCTGCTTTTTGCTCTATCATCCAGTTTCATAAATATTTTTAAAATAGAATACAATAAGTAAAAAAACACAAACCAGCTACAGCTATGTATGTTTACGGAGATCAATATACAAAATTGAACTTGCAAAATTCCAATAGTAGCAAAAAAAGTTCTAAAATAGAATTGAATTTAGATATTGAGCTATGATTTAGAAACATAATTAAACATTAAACCTTTGTCACAGATATGTTCATTAAATAAGACATTTTTGTATGCTGTGCACTTATTTGTAAGAGGTTCACCTTATTTTTGTACCATTTTATTTTATTCTTTGGCTATTTATATAATATCTAGTGCTGCTTTATTTAATTTATTTTATTTTAAATCCATTAAGCACTGTGATGAACTGTGTTCCATATATAAATTAAATCCTGTGTAAATAATGCCTGAAGTGGTGAGATCCATTCCTCACATCAGACAACTAATGAGACACACTGAGTGAAAGGCTGCCATCATCTTTCAGAAGAGTTGTATTGGGCTCTTTTTCTTTCACAAATCATGTACTTTAAAGAGAGAGAAATTATGATGTCTGATTTTACAGGAGCTGTTAACAGAACTGAAATAAAACATCTCCTACAGGTGCAATAATGAAACCACAATGTGATTATACAGCAGTTTAATGTATTTTAGTGTGCAACACACACCTGATAAATTATTTGAAGATTAATAACCACATCTTCTTTATAACAGTGGTATGACAGAGATGAAACACTGAGCTCCACAAATGAAAGATTCATTTACTTCTATGCTCTATACCTGCTCAACATCTAAAGGATTTACAGAGTGAAGTGCAGAATCATTCAAAGCCAAATAAACTGGTGAAATATTCTTTAAACAAAGTGGTCTATTCTCTCTTAAAATTTCTGCACAGATAATTACAGAAGGTAGAACACAATATATCAGATTCAGGACAGACTGAGTTCAGAATCTTGTGTCATCTGCAGCTGGGTCAAAGTACCATGACTGTCTTTGGAAAAGGATTGCAGAATTACGGTACTCTAAAATAAAAATAATTCAAATAATACCATTATATAGTATATCTTAATATATGTAAAGCTCATTGTTTCATCCCAAATGTACTGATCATATTTGTTTGTTCCCTTTTCCCTTCACTTAAGTAATTAGTGGAACTTAAATGATGCAAATATGTTTAAAATATTGAATCATAGAACCATAGAATATCAGTTTGGAAGGGACCTCAAGAATCATCTTGTTCAATCTTGTTTTTGGCAAAAGCATGATGTGGACAAGATAGCCCAGCAGTCTGTAAAGCTGAATCTTGAAAGTCTCCATTGTTGGGTAATCCACCACATCTAGCTATCAGCATGTTCATGCCGGGTGAAGAAATTCTTGTATGAAAGTATTCAGTAACACACAATAATGTACCTAACTATCTTGAAAAGCTAATTCATTACCATTATTCACCTTTCCTGATGCAGTTACAGAATACACTGAACTTTTTGCAATATAAAACTCCTACTCCTTTGCTGAGGTGTTACTGCTTCATGTTTGAGACCTGACAATAAACTTGAGAACTTGGGTCTGTAACAGATATGTTGTGCTATTTATCTGTACTGTAAAATCTCTAGCATGTTTCTCAGGTACTAGAGTCTAAAATCAATATCAGATGTTAAGAAAGAACAATGTACAATTAGAAATTGCATTTGTTAAAGGTTAAAAGAGAGGATAAACAGCAAATTATTACCATTAAGCAGAATCTGAAGATACAACATTTTGCCAGTACAGAAGCTTGCACAGTTAACAGTTAATTAGTTGCTCTGTCTCAACTACTGGTAGCTATTCAAGTGGTCCAGTTAAAACAGGATGTGGCTGTATAGAGATAGGATAGGACCTTTTTGGGGCCCACTTCCCCATTCTGGTCCAGGGTAACCGCCCAACATAAAGGACAGCGCAGGCGTGGTGTCAAGAGGCATGATCTGTGGACTGAGGATCAGTCTAGTGGGGGATCAAGAATACCAAAGACTCTCAAGGCCCTCTGAAGGATCCAGGGGAATGAACTCTGCATGCTAAGTCATTTGCATGCGAAGTGAGAAAACTTGCTCCACGGCAGGGTAGACTTCTTTTATTTCTCTATTAGAAGATAGGGGCAAAACTTACATCGATTTCCATGCCATGTGTGTAGCTTTGAGAGGTGTTTTGGATCCTTCTGGCTTTTGCTGTTCTTTCTTGACAAATCTTGGGTGTTCCATTCTGTTTAGGAGTGGGACGCAACACGTGTACTGGTGTCACAGACAGAACGCTGCTGTGGTTGAGAGGGTGCAGGTGGGACATGGCCACTCTACCCATTAATAATGGGTGGGAAATGGTGGGAAGTATCCCTTAACTTTAAGGTTAACAGTAGGGAGGGATCTAAGCAGTGGTGGTCATGGTGACCCAAGAAAGTCCGTGCTTGACCGCTACCCCATTTTGGAGAGATTTAGAGAATATGATGCCTGTACAACATCACTGGGCATGTTATAGGGAAATGGAAGTTCAGTAGTGAAATGGGATCTTCATTTCTGTCTTTGCTGCTTTTTTGCTTTACTCATAGAAGAATACATTTGTCTATGACTGCCAGTTTAACACACTTTTTCAAAAGACCTTTCCCTGAAGTTTCCTGTTGGTAAGGGAGGTTGCAGTTAAGGGCAAATTTCAGAGTCACTGTTTTGCTGACTGTGACATCTTTATCTCCAAGGTGATACCTCTACAGAAGGTCAACTTCCAGCTGAGATTTCTTTATACTTTTTAAGAACCCTGTGATCTTTTCTGTATTAAAGCAGCCTTTGAGGGACATGTGGGCTCCTTCTCTTCCTAAGCAGATTCACAACACTTTTTGCAGGCTATTTTCCTAGGGTTTTTTTCTAGTTTCATTACTGAGTATTAATGTGATCAGGTTCAGCTTGTTGTATTCAAGTACAATCACAGAGAAAGTGAAATCAGTGTTTCTTTGTAGAATTCCATTTCGGATGTCAAGTATTAGACTATTTGCGACTCTTAGGCACTAAAGTTAAGCTTCTTCTTCTTGATACCCACAGAAGTAGTAGAAACTGAATCAGCAACAAAGAAAGAATCATCAGCTAGTAAAGAATCAAGAGCAGTGTCAGCAATGCTACAATAGTGCAATCTTCTTTGTTACAATATCATTATGATAATTGACTTAATAGCACGATTATTTCTTAGCAATATAAGATTTCTGAGCCAAACAAAGAACACTAAAGATCTTTAAAAACTCTTAAAATATTAACTTATTCAGAATTAAATTCTGTGCTGGTTTTCTAACTGTGCACCTTGATAATAACCACTGGGACTATACAATTGAAAAGCCACCCAGGAAGTAAGCCCTAATTTCTGATTTAATCCGATTTTTTACAATAGCGTTTTTTTTTTTCAATCACATGGTAATATGCTAAAATAAAGAAATATTGCTTGATGTTCATGAGTTTAAAGAATTTCAGGGAAAGAGAAAACTGTGAACAGTTAGTCCTACATCCTGCCTAATATAATGACACAACTAATCTAGATTATGTCTTGTTATTATTACTAGTATTTACAGTAGCCATGGTGGAAATAGATGCATTTTAAAAAATTAGAATCTCATTTCATTATTTCAAATTTTATTACATAAACTACTGTCCTGGGGTCACTTCTCAAACCAAGACAACTACACACTTTGCTAAGTAATTCTAAAGTTAGTTTCTGGACTATTTGAAAAAATGTATGTGAAAAATCATCTAGAAAACACTAAATTAAAATAATAACCAGACTGGCTCCCTATGAACTCAACTCATGGCCACATTTACAATTTGATACCTAAAAGTCTTGATTGAAGTTAGCTCTCCTGTGGCTTTGTGATTTCACCAGCACAGTGAGAATAAAAAGACCTCTTAGGAGTTGTCTTGATTTAGCTTTTGCAAGTTTTCAGGTGAACTTCTAACCAGCCCCCATAACTCACACTCCAAAAGGAGTCAAACAAGCAAACAAACAAAAAATCCAAACCTCAGACAGTCTTATTTGGTGTTTAAATTTGTGAGTCTTCCCTTCTCAAACTGTAATCTGTTATAAAGTTTTTTCCTGGACTGAAATACTCCCCACCATTAAATTTCTTTGAATTTCTATGATCAAAGTATAACATTAATGGACAAAGACCCTCCATTTTCTTTCTGTGCATGTTTTCCATTAATTTAATTACCTGTTTATCATTTCAGCAAAGCTCATTAATTTTGAAAGCCTTTCTGGAATTTTGGTGACAACTGAACCAGAACAATAGAAATGGTTTCAGTACCAAGTACAGACATGCATTGTTGGTATTATTTTCTCAGAAATAAAATATATATTGTATATACATATGTCATCTTTGTGGCTTCATCCTTATTTTCAGTAAAAATAGCATGAATACTCTTTGTAGAAAAGTTATATGGAAAACACAGGCCCTAAATGTTGAACTAGTCTCTGTCTATTCTGGGGAATTCTACTGAGAAAAATTTGTACTCTTCCAGCACCATCAAAATCATAACACTGATTAAAGGTGTGGGACCTTAAGCAAATAAATCCACCAGTGCACAAATTCAATTTTGTAACAATGAAAACTTTCATGTTAGCAGCATAAATGAAGTTTCCCCACTTCAGGCATGTTATGAGGGCTCATATGTATGTCTACTGCAGGCAAAAGATCCCATATTGTATCTGTAAAACTAAGTGTTCACTTAAATTTTCTGCTTCCCAGACTCAAAAGAATTAAATAATTTAGATGGGAAGGGTGAGATCCTTCCCACATGAATTTATACATCTACCATGTGGAAGATCTACAACAGACCAAGCCATCTAAACTCCTGTAGGTGGTGAGAGGAATGTGACCCAGAGGTACAGTTGTGACCAACCCAGGACAGAGCGGCTGGCAAAGAAATCCTTGCTGAGTACTATTTTCTCTCGACCACAAGTAATGTCTAAGCTAGATGTAAACATGCATATTATGGATACCAAAATTGGTGAGATGCATTCTATCCATATTAAGAGTCATTATGAAATTGGTAGGAGAAAATTATTGAATATCTTGGGGCTAGGCTGGGGAGGTGGAGAGGTGGGGTGTGAGGGTGGTGGGAATGTGTATTAACGAGCTATGATGAAAGAGGAAATACTTGTCAGTCTTCTTTATGCCTGAAAATGAAAATTCCCTTCAAAACATCTCCACCACCCTAACTGCCTGAGCTAGACACAGAATGAAGATAAAGTAGACAGATGTTGAAGTGACTTCAGGAGAAAAAATTTGCAGATTGTGGAATTCTTTTTCCTCTTTGACAGGTGAGTAATTTCCAAGAGAGTGAAAGGAAAGAGGCAAATATAAAGTATAATGGTAACCTCTCCTCAGGGCATAATAGATCATTATTATAGTCAAGAATTCACAGCTGTGTAAGTGTGTGCAGAAGATGTGCAAGCTGAGGTGAAGATGGAAGGCTAAAACCAGCTTAATGAAGAAAGGCTATTATCTTGTCCATAAAGAGTGCCCAATTTATGTTCCTCTTGGTGACAACAGGACTTGATTTGCCTGACTTGGGAATGGGATTTCCCTGCATTGGAACAAATGCTCGCAAACTCCATTTTCTGTTAAAGTATGGTATTCCAATAATGGTTTGGTTTGGAAACAAAGTGTCAACAGTTCTTGGCCCAGTATGATTGCCCATTTGCTTATCTGCCCAGGGAGCAGAGCAAGGGCTAGGGATTCTTGGTTGCCAGACTTCTGGCTGCAGCAAGGGCAGGATGCCCAGCATGCAAATATGTGAAGGTTATCAATAAAACTGTGGATTACCAACTCCTTACACTTGCTTAATGTTTGTTTTTGCAGTGGAAATGCTGCAAGTCCTCCTAACAAGCATGATGGTTGACAAAAAGCATTGCCGCCAATTGTCAGAAGGCAAAAAGCACAAGCATCCTGGTAATTAGAGGCTGATCAGCTGAGATGGCTAAGACTCTAATATTCCAAATTAGCAAAGGATTGAATGGAATTTGACTCATTAGAATGTAAGCAGTTTACTGAGAGAACACATGTCCTCTGCTAAAGTGGACACAGTTCAAAAGTACAGCTTCAAAATTATAGAGGTAAGAAAGCAAAAGGCTTGTTCTGATAAAACTGCAGAGGTTATTTGCACTGAATGGAGACAAGGTTAAGAAGCAACTGTTTCCACACAAGAACGTAAGTATCCTATACTCCGCTCAAACTGCATTAAAATGCAGCTTTTTATGCTATGTCTAAATATTTACTTGGCATCCAAAATGGGTTCTCTGGAAAAACAGTAAGGTTTTTTTCTTCTCTAGGAGTAAATTGAAAATTTTTCATCTTTAACAGCCCTGCAGCAAGTCATGTGTGGCAATTATTAAAAAAATCCTTAATTTATTGTCTATCTAATCTTCTGCTATGCTAAAATTTGGAAACCTAGAGTATTAAACATAAATTAATGACTTGAAACAAGCCACTCTAAGGAGACCTGATCTAAGACGAGCATACAAATTGTCATGAAGTCCCTCTCAGCCCATTAGCCCATCTCTGAAAACTGCCAAGAATACAGGCTTAAGTCAAAAAACAGATACACAGTAAGAAGAGGTTATGAATATTGCATTCCTTCTGGTGTATCCTTTCAGGTTCCTGCAGTAAGTAGCAATAGCCTGAGTCACAAATTGCATCTAAAGCATTAATATCCAACCTAAGACATATTCTTCATTAATTTAATTATTGTTTCAACTTATGTATATGAACAATCTCCTAATCACACATACTGGATGAAAATAACACTTTTTCTTTGATCAATATAGATCTGTTGCCTGACGCTTTACCCATTTTTTCCCTGGTTCCTCTCTTACAAGAAACTTAGAGAAATCTTCCTATCTCAGCATCATGCCATTCACAATTTTCAAGATAGCTATTGTGTCCCTTCTCCAAGATGAATAGCCACAATCTATTATCTTTGCCCATTCAAAATATTTCCCTTGTCAAAACTGACAAAACTTGTTGACCTCCCAGGTAGTTTGGTACTGCCCTCTTTATAGTAGGTCCCAGAACTTCTCCAAGACTTTTCTGTGTCCAGCTCAAACTATCAGACTAAGTTAATGGTATCTTTTATGGATTGTTCTAATGATTTCAAGTTCAATTATATGTCAATTTTAATGTGACAATCTTTTGGAGATATATAGGTACTTGCAGTATTCATAATAAAGATGCACTACAGGTATGTTGCATATTTCTTCTCAAATTCTACCTAAATATATAGCATTACATCTACATGAATACATGATAACACTTTGCTTTTGTTGACTTCTACCACTCAGTTATATTTTTAGAAATTTCTTCATGATGACTCTTTTCAGAGTGGCAAAAGCTGATTTAGACCACATCACTATATAATTGTTCTTAGATGCTTAGGGACAGTTCTATCACTTTGCACTTATCATCACTTAACTGAATCTT
Organism: Platysteira castanea; assembly: GCA_013397175.1. Taxonomy (NCBI): domain Eukaryota; kingdom Metazoa; phylum Chordata; class Aves; order Passeriformes; genus Platysteira; species Platysteira castanea. The sequence goes on from VYXC01010966.1 coordinate 235,060, forward strand.
GGTTTTTATTGTCTAGTCACTCGGTGTTTTGGAATTCTTCTGCAATTCTTCAGTTGTAATTTTAGCTGCCTTGAGTAGCTGAATGTGTAAGCACCTCCCAATCAATCTTTTGCATTCTCACTTTTTTCTGCTCATTTATTACTGTGTTAAAGATGATGTTCCTGGCAGAATTCCCTCCTGCACACACAGAAGAAAATCTATTTAAACAAGCCCAATTGTTGAAATCCAACAATCATCTGGGGACATAATGACTATTATTCATATTGATATAGTATTTTTGTGCACATTTTCATTAAGAAAATTAAGAAAATATTTCAGTATTTTTTCTGTTTTAAGATTTCCCTCCTGTTAATACTGTGTACAACTGAAATGGCTGTTTTCAGATGCTGCTGTCATACACTTTCTACAAAAATGCATATTCAGTATTACAAACTGAGTTTCCCGGAGATTAAAGTCAAATCAACTGCATGAAAGAAGCAAGAGCTGTAGCTATTTAAATTTCCTAATATTCATAACCTAACATAACATTTAATATCCATTTATACGTCTGACAATCAAATGATATCTCCATTTTTATCAAGGATAAACAATTTTATCTCACAGTATTTCCTATGTTCTGATACGTAAACGTTGCATGAGTACGACAGGGATTATCATAAATTGTTAATCAGATATCACATCAATGAAAGGATAAAGTATGGTAAGTAAAATTTGTACTTAATTTTTTTTGTTTCTTTTTTTTTTAAGTTTTCTCTTTCTGTTCCTACTTGTCATTGACAAAGATTTCTCTTGCACAAAGTTGCCTCTGCCCTTACCAAAGAAGGGAATCAAACTGTATGTTCAATGACTCTTGCTATCAAGATCTCTTCAGCTTGACAGCAAATACCTAAAGGAACTGGAGCGTTCATGATTTTTCCACAATCATTTGTTTAGTGGAAACCACCAACTCCTCATCTATCAGCATGACTTCCTTGTCACCTGACAGAACTGAGGAATTATTTTCCTTGCAGCTTTAGATTTCCATATCTCAAGGCCAGTATGGTGAAATGTCAGAATCAACTGCCATCCAAGTACAATGCTTTTATTTCAAAACAACCCTTTTCATCCATCCTTTACAAACACATTTTCTCTTTCCTTTCTTTCCTTATCCAGCCTGGAAAAAGCAGTTATAGCAGTTACTTTAACATAAGTAACTCTGACCACATAAAGAGTAATTACCTGGACCACCAAGGGGATGTAATATCTTCTTGTTATTTTAGCTGTTTAAATACTGTTTGAAAGTGTAAGCAGCAACAACAACAAAAGAGACACAGTTTATTACTTTTTCTTTACTATTTTTTTTAACAGTTGCAAATCCAAAGATGTTGTAATGCAGGATCTGGCTAAGTATGTATCACCTCTAATCATTTCCTGGATGATTATTTCCTAATTCCTTTATATTTCAACACTGATCATCATTATTCTTAGCCTAATGTTTAACTGCTTACAAAATATACAGAGACAGCTAGAATTACACCATTCAGTCTAACTTTCAGTTTGTACATGAAATAGGCATGAGGTCTAAACTCCTACAAATTCATACTTGCATTTTGAAAGAGGAGATTATGCTTTCTAAATGTAAAAAATGTAGAGAATATTGGGAAGAGTCAGAAGGAAGAAAGATGATTTTGGTACTTTTAGAAACCACTACTTTAAGACACAATCTACACTTTTCAGATGGACATTTTCTTCACTCAGAGTAGTGATAAACCTCCTAAAAACCTCACAAATTGACAGATTGTGCAACAAAGGATAGTCACACTGTAAATTTAGGAGGGACTCTGTTAGGAGAAGAGTGCAATATTACAGCAGATATTTTTACCATTCTGGGACACCTAGTTTGTTCCCTAATTCAATGTATAAGCTAGCTAAAGGACAGAATTTTATAACATAATTTCTTGGCTTATTAAAGACTCTCTTAGACCATTCACCAATGGGACATAAGCCTAGAATTTGAGTTAAGTATCCTTTTTAAATACCTCCTTGAACCATAATTTTGAGGTTTACCGGAGCCAAAACTCATTTGCTTTAAATGAACACTTGTTGAGTTAATAAAAATGCTTTTTACTCTTGTATAGACTACCTGGCTCCTGAGTGCTCTCTGAGCTTTTTAATATATCCCTGTCTATGGGGGTAGTTCTTGAATATGCTGCCGCCCATCCAAGTAAGATTCTAGCTGTTAGTCACACCCTGAATCTGAAGCAGCTGAAGATTATAGGAGACCAAATGTCAAAGGTATGAATTGTCCTTAATGTGTGAGAAGAATGACAGGAGGCTGCCATCTCTGCTCCAAGCAGAGATTCACTGAGGGTCCTAAGGAAAATGTGCAGAATGTCCTCTTCCTTCTCACATTCAGTCAATCCACTGAGGCTCACGCTCTGAAAAGATATAATAAATATACGTCTGCACAGTCCTTCTTTAAGAAGAGAGGAAAGCCCCATTTGTTCCTTATTTTTGATTCCAGCTAAGAACATCACAGCATCACAGCCTCCACCAAGTTCCTCTTAATCCTCTCAATCTAAAGGCAGAACTGCATTCATCATAACATTTTTCACCTTTTCCCGCCCTTTTGGAGGATGACTCCTCTATCTCTACTTCCATCTGTGAACGCCCAGAAGCAATGGTATGTCTGAAACACAGACATCATCTTGAAACCACCTACCTCATGGAGGTTCCAGCCTCACTCTTAGAAAAGTAGAAAATCCTACCTTCCTCCGTTGTAGACAAAAGTAAAAACCTAGTCCTGTCGTTCAGAGGTCAACCAATGTCATAGATTGAGCAGAGTGTAAAACCCAGCCCCATGCCAAAGGGAGGCTGGAGCTGCTCATCTGCTAGTGATGATTCTGGATATACTAGGCTGTGAAACCTCATCGAGTTGTCTGGATGCCAATTGCTTAGTTAAGCCACATTGCCCATATACTTCCTCATGTGGTCTTCAGCTTTCTTCACCTGGTAACTCTCCATTTTCATTCTTCACACACAGCAGAATTTTAAAAAATGTGTTTTGTTGGGTTTTGTTTACTTTCTTGTGGGCCTCCTATTTTGAATTCCTTTAGATCAGCAGACTGAATTGAGAACCAAAACAGACTTCTCAGTGCACCATGGATTTTTGTCTCCTCCCATGCAGTGTGACATTGTAGGCCATGGGGAGGGCTGCATAACCTGACACAGAACATTTTGCTGAAATAAGCACACCTGCTGGGCATTAACCACACAGAGTAAATTCAATGGCATTACACTGGTATAAGACATAACAGACTTTGGTCTAGGAATCCTATGGTGTTTACGTATATGAAATGTTGCATTACATTTTTCAGCTTCCAAAACCCAGTTTGAAATCTGATATCTTAATATGATACTGAGATTTGGAGGACAATAGGGCTGCACTCTCATCTGACCAGCCAATTCTATTTCTCCTCTTGTGGATGTTCCTGGTTTTATAAGGTAATGTATCACAGTGAGATTGTCAACTGCATCATGTTACAGCTGTGCTAAATCCTTCTTTACACAATGATGTCCATTATAGTGTCCTGATACTAGCAGGCTGAGTTATGAGCTGGACATGGAGTGTTGTGGAGTGCTAAAGCAGTCTGGCAGCCAGCCAGGGACATGGTACAACAGAGTGTGCTTGGTGGAGTGCAGCAGATGACAGCTCATTGCTGGAAATTGCAGTTCTCCCGTGCTGTGCAGTTATGATAGGGTGAAATGACTTGGCAAGTGGTGACTATGATTTTATGGTACAATTGAACTACAGTATGAAGCAGGATGAAGTTGCTTAACAGCTTTAGTTTGTCAGGATTTGACTTAAATTCTTTTTTTTCTAGTAATGAACTAGGTCAGAGTTGTGTGGTTCAGTACTCCAGGAATGCTGCCATTTACTTCTTCAGTTATGCATCTAGAAGTGCCTCGGTATTTTTAGTTTACTTTTGCTTGTGTTTAGTTTGAAGAAATAGCATGAATTTAGAGCAGATATCATCATGGGACTGTATAGTGTATGATATTTTAGTTCAGGAGAAAAAATATTTGTGTTCACACAATTTCTATCTGTAGGTGTCTTCTGTGGGCTTTCTGCATTTAATACTGACTCCTCCCTAGGTTATTGCTGTACGTATGGACAGGCCCCAATGAAGGAGCTAAGCTCCACTGATCATTTCATACAAACACATCTGACTGGATCACAGTTGGCTATTCCTTTGATGAATTCCTGGAATTGCTGTCCCATGACAACAGGGAAAAAAACCTCATGTGAATCCTAAGAGCTGTGAAAGAACAAGACCTCCATATAGTTCAGAGCCTCTTTCCCTATTCTTTATGATACTGTTTTGCACTTAAAAACTATTGAACCTATTTATATGGAAGAAATATTTTCTTGAATGTAGGTAAAGTTTAAGGAGATGATGTTTATGTTTGACCGTTTTTTTTTTTTTTAGATAGTTTCTCTGTATGTTTGCTTTATTAAAAAGGATTTAAAGAAAACCACTGTAATAGCCAATTACTTATATATTAGAGAAGAATTCCTTTAACTGTGGAACCTGTCTGTATCCTGTAACGCAGAAAGGAACAAGAAGTTAAATTTGAGAGACCAGTTGTAGAAAGAAGAAAGTTTTCTTCCAAGTAGCAGAGATTATTTAGTTACTTAGTCACCAAAGGCAGCATTATTGTTCAATATGTGGATTGTGGAGTTTTCTGTATAATATTCTCAATAGCAAGTAATCACTGGGTTCTTCACCAAATATCTCTTCAGTCTAACCCACAATAAAATATTTAACTAGTCATGTCTAAAGATAGCAAAAGCATGGGCTATGCTACAGAGTTTCATATCTGAAAAGATATGCAAAGAGCATGGTATTTCACAAGAAGAACTTTAAACTTTATCTTTTTTATTTGGGAAAGTTTCCATTAGATTTTCTCAAAGCACCTCAAAATATAGGAAAGCTTTTTTTTTTTTTTTTAATTGTCCAAATGCCTGGCAAATTTTCTAGATTAGGAAGACAGCCGGAATACCCACATGTCATCATAATCTCCTCACCTTTTATCTCCTTCAGATTTGAAAAAGCAATTTTCTTTCATCAGTGTCCTGACTGATGTCAGTAGAATATTTAATATAACACAACGATGCAAAACTGTGCATCATGAGGATGCTACTCATATTTCAACTGACATCTCCACACCAAATTCTAGCAATCTAATATACCCTCAGATTTAAAAATGATGACAGAAGCTTGAATCTTCTTTAGTGTGAAGAAATAGCCCAACACTAATTTCACTCAGTCTGAGGAGAAAGAATGAAGGAAATATAGGATGACCTTGTCCATGCTCACATGTATGACCAGTTTTATGATCCAAACTATTGAAAGTACATAGTCATTCCATGACAGCAAAAACATTAATATTTATTTGACATCAAGGAATGGCCTGTCAAAGAGTGCTAATATATTGCAGCTGGGAATCAATAATGATATTTAAAGAGTCTGTCCTACCACTTTCTGTTTTAACTTTCCCAGAAGCCTGAAGAAAAATCCATGTGAAGTGGTTAAAAGTCAACCAACAAAGACCAACTGATGTCATCTACCTGGACTTCAGCCTTCAACATGGTCCCACACGACATCCTTATCTCCAGACTGGAGAGACATGGATTTGAAGGGTCGACTACTCAGTGGATAAGGAGTGTGCTGGATGGATGCAGCCAGAGATTTGTGGTCAATGGCTCTATATCCAGATGGAGGCCAGTGATGAGTGGTGTCCATCAGGGTCTTTCTTGGGAATGGTGCTCTTTAATATCTTTATCAATCACATAGACATTGAGATTGAGTGCACCATCAGCAAATTGGCACATGACATGAAGCTGAGCAGTGCCGTTGACAAAACAGAAGGATGGGATGCCATCCAGAGAAACATGGACACACTTGAGAAGTGGGCCTACAAGAACCTGATGACAAGTGATGCACTCATGTCAATCCCAGACTTGAGCACCAACTGGAAGAACTCACTGGGAGCAGCCCTGCAGAAAAGGACTCTAGGGTTTTTGTGGATGAAAAGCTGGACAAGAAGTGGAGTTGTAGCTGCTCCATCCATTGAAGGGTTCAAGGCCAGAGCCGATAGGGTCATGAGCAACCTGGTCTAGTGGGAGGCATCCCTGCCCCTGATGGTGGTGGTGGTGGGGGGGAGTAGGAACTAAATGATCTTTAAGGTCCTTTCCAACCCAGGCCTTCCTGTGATTCTATAAAATGTCAGCATTAAATGTTCCATAAGAAAATAAAAAAAACCCAAACCTGTTTTCTTTTTACAGCAGTTATCTTCCAGATCTTATCACACAAGACCGTGACCACACAAAATAAAATGTAAATATATTTTCTAAAACTTCCATGTGCATCATTTGCTTAGACTGTTTTTTTATTAATAGCTGTTATTTATTTTTCTGGGTACTAAACTGTATTAAATGGGATGAAATTTTAAGCTACTTTTTAACTTCTTCCAATTAGAGATAATGTTTATTGTTAACCATTTGGATATGTATTTATCCTGAAGTCAATCAAGACATGTAGTTCTAATTTTATTCCACTTAGATGTGTGTTGATTTCTACTTTTATGAATTTACTGAATACTGTGATGTGCTAATGTTCTCCTTTGTCTTATAGTCCCATTTCATAATATTGTACTATCACAGGAATCACCTTCCATGCCATAATCTCTGTGTTATAGCTGCTCTGAATTTAATTGGTAAATTTTAGACTTAAAAAATTCTATATACATATATATATACACACACACTTTAATTTTAGTCTTTTTTTTTTGCATTTTGTACCTTCCAAGACAGTCAAGAGCCCACAAGTTCTTGATACCAGTACAGTCATACCATTCAAAAGCTCATGGAGAATACTAAGCCTCTATTCTGAACATGACACTATGGTCCAAAAAGGAATGAAATTGGACTTCTATCTATCATTTCAGGTATTATACCACAGCACAGCTTTTGCTTTTTTGAAGTTTGCTTGCTAGATCAAAAAAAGTTTGGACTATAACTGCAGAAGACCTTGAATTTTCCATGGTTTTGGAGAGTTCATCCTAGAACTGTAACATGGAATCCAAGTACACCATTAAGTATTGTTCTTACATAGAATCGGAGAATCATAGAACATTAAGCTTTGGAAGGGACCTTAGAGATCACCGAGTCCCAACCTCTCTGCCATGGACAGGGACACCTCCCACTACACCTGATGCATACATCATGTATAAATAACTATATACATATAAAATATACTCTCACGTACAAATAGATTAGCCAAATTACTGGGTGGTCAGCAAGAATACATAAGACATGCATAGTGTATGTCTTTAGGCATACACATATATTTACGGTTATCAGAATAAACAATAGTAAACAGTACAGGTTAACAGTAGAAAGACATGAAAAGTAACATGGGGCAGTTTTTTCAATATACACTGCTATCCTGGTAGCAATGGTTGGTAGAATTTTCTTTTTTCCTTTTAAAACGAAAACATGAAATTTTAAATCAAACTATCCAAAGCTTTTGTGTTACAATTGCAATCAGTAGGGAGTTCTGAGTTTACTGTACTGCAGAAAGTATCCTGTAATACATTGCTGCTTAACTAAAAGAGTAAACTAAAAGCTCTAGTAACTTTTGTTGTTGGCAAAAAACCAAAAAAAATGCAGTATGTGTGGCTTATAAAGTGGCTGATATTTATGTAAAAATACACAGGCATCATAAACAACCTTTTCTTAATTTTAAGTTTCTTCACTCTATTTGAAATTGTGTACATAATTCCTATAAAAATACATAGCACAGGATGAAACCAAAAGTTGCTACAAAAAAATGCAGTATTTTATGATTTAATTCATGTATCACCTCATTCATAGATCAGTCAAAGCACTGTTTGCTAATGGGAAAGATTTTTCTGGAGAGGAACCTATTACAGCAACACAGGCTTTTTGAGTTTATATGTTTTGACTACAGAAAGCTAGGAACAATAAGATATTTTTTCTAAATGCTTAATGAATTTAATAAAACATTCCTGATATTAGTCCACTAAAGTGCTTTCCAGTATTTATCTTATTTTTTTTTCCTGCTTAAAGGTTGAGGAGTTTATCTAAAAAAACCCTCTTTATTTTAAATTTTTGTTTCTCCTGGAACTAAAGGAGAATTATAGCCTCAATATTAGGTTTAGTGCATAGAGAAAGAAACAAGAGCTTGAGACTAGTAGATTAACACACTCTTTATTCAGAAAAAGGAAATTGCCTTAGGAAGGATTTAAAACTTAATAAATCAGTTTCAAGAATAAAGCAGAACCCCTTATTGTTGTGCCACAAAGCTTCTTAAGGATATACTGATGTATTCCTACTGTCTACATGCAAAAAATGTAAACTGAAATGGTGATTATAATAGTAGAGAAACACTTTTTCTTGAATATTCAAATAGTTTTAACCAGGAAGCTCTTGACCTCTATTTCCAATCATCTCATGGAAACCTAACTGTGACAGATGGCATCCAGCCTGCCTGATGTGAATTTTACCTGCTGTATATTCACTGATGATTTAAATCTCTGATACCTATCTCTATGTGCTTCTACACACATATCTTAGCCTATCTATCCTTATCTTGAATTATACTGCATGTAAAAAACCTACTCTTCTGGCATGATAATGATAGTATAGCACAAATATTTTATACTAGGATTTTTTTTTCTTACTTTTTTTTTTTTTTTTTCATTTAGTTTCTAGGCAGAATCTATGACCCCTCTGGACATTTCAGTTCTTTTAGGTTAGCACTTCTCACCCCTCTGGACCCTCTCAGAAGAATCCTTGGCACAGTTACAGCATTCAGTCCATTTCTTTTCAACCTATTCCATTTTTCCACTTTCTCATTTTCTTGATGGAATTTGAATTCCTTTTCTTTCATTTTTCGACAGACTATTTTCATTTGCCTCTGACTTGATGTTCTGCTACAGCAACTGAGTCTTTCCTTTCTCCATCTACACATTCTCCTACTCATTACCATGCTGTCGGTGTTCATCATTCCTCCCTCACCTCACACACGTGGAGGTGTTATCTCTTATTCGCCTCCTTTGATTGCAACAGCCATGAAAGTGCTAGAGCAGGAAGGATGCCAGCATTTTAACTACTGTGTTGTCTAAACCTGAGCAGATGGTCTTCTAATCTCCTAGGAAGGGGAGGCTCAAATGTGTGATAGTTAAATTCTTTGAGGTGAATTTGTCGAAAAATGGAGGGTTCTGAAATACATGGTGCACTGAGGGAAATGTTTTGAGGGGAAGCTGAGAGACACTTTTACTTTTATTCCTCCCTTTCTTTGGAGCTTCATTCTAAAATTTAGCCACTGCAAAGGTAAGGCTTTGGCCATTTTAATTTCACATAAGCCTGACTATTGTATGTCCAGGATGAATAGCCCTTCATCCTTCCTACTTAAAATCACAGAAGCTTTCCTCGCTAAATAGTGTCCATCTCCCAATGTCACTGGTGCATAATCTCTCTCCTGGAGTTCCTCTCATCAGCGACTGCTTTTGACATAACATGGTTGTATAATCTTACCTCAAACTTCTGAGAAAATGGTAAGTTGTGAGAAAGAGCTGTGAAAAAGTACTAAACTAGAAAAGAAGGGTAAAATGACAGGCACAGGTAAGTTTTTTGAGTCAGGGATAGCTGGCATCTCTATGATTTCAAGACAAAAACACTGACATGAGAAAGCATAAAGATGGTATATCAGCAGCACTGAGGATTAGCAATGGAGGCTGTCTGGTCAGCACAGACTTGCTGTATGATATACAGGGGATTATAAGCATATTAATACTTATTCTCCTTTCCTTTTTTTTTCTTTTTTTTTTTTTGTCCACATTTTCTGCTGTGCGTAATAGCCAAAAATAACTGTTTTGTACTCTTCCAACGTGTACATCCTTCCTGCAGTGTCTTTGTTCATGGTAAAATTTGTCCAAACACAGTGACACTGAGAAGGCAAGTTACAGACATCAGCTGAGCAAAGGCATCAGCCCATCAGTCAAGAGAAAATGTCAGGTGGTGATTAACCAGGAAGATTTACATAATAGCTACTGAGTGGGAAGTTTCTCCCTAGAAATAAACATAACTGGGAAAAATTTGGGCCATAAAAATTCTTAACATATGTAAATGTAGAGCTAAACACTTCACTATCATTCTTCTCTCAGTGATCAGTAGACCACTACGCCACTAGTACAGAAAACAGGATGTTGCACTAAGGAACCAAAGAAAAAAAAATTCCATTAAATGACTGATATGGACCCTCTTTGCCCCAGTCTATCCAAAAATACAGATGCAATATAAAAAGGAAAATACATATTCCCATTGCAAGCATATTGTACCTTAATTATAAGACTTTGGATTCAGAAATTTCTAGGCAGAAGTTTTTCCTTCCTGTATTTGAAATCACATCATCCATGATGATTCAGTGAGCCACTTTCATCCACAAGTCCCTCTGTTAGTAGCAAGGACAAAACTCCGTTTCATTCAAATTTTAAAAGTCAGATGACCACATAGATCTATGAGCAACAAAGTATTTGATCAATCCTTATTTAAGTATATTGCAAATAATGAACATTTGTGCAAGGCAGTATTGTGCAATGACTGAGACAGACATTTTAACACTTTATAGTAGTTCCTGCCCTTACATCTCTGAAAAGATCTGAAATAAACTCGTATGAAATCACATTATGACTTTTACTCTTCTTCTTCTCATTTAGGGATGCTCTTTTTTGGGGTAGCCAGATGTGACAAAACCTTTGCATTTTAGAAGACAAATGTACCCAAATGAACATCTGTAACTAAAAAATGAAAAAAGCCAGAAAACAAATGCACAGCCCCTCTTTGAATCCCAAGTCAACATCTAAAAAGCCTGGAAAATAACCAATTAAGACTGAATGCAACTTTTATTCCTTGTATCAAATAGTATTTCCCATGAAGTTGTTTCCTGAATTTTAAAATTTTATGGTGAAAAAATACTGCATATTCTATTTCCATTTGCTATTTAATATATATGTCATGATCGCCCTCTAGAAAGAGAATATATCCATAAAACAGCAAATAATTTTTTAACTGTCTGATGGAATTCAGATAATTTTAAGTTGTTCTCTGCATTTGTGACCTACATTTGTCCAGATACTCTGAATAAATAAAAATTTATTATATCACATTATAGATTTTAAACATGAAATTTATATGGCTACATGCAGAAAAACATGTTTCTGGTACAATGATAATAGTGAGTTTTCTAAGATTCTAGTGTTTTTTAACAAAATCTGAGGCCAAAATACTGGTTAACAGTTTTCATGCTGCATGTTTGTTTCATTATGACTGTTATTGAAAGAACAATACGGAAGGAACATGGAGTGAAGAATAAGAAGGAGAGGTTGTTTCAGAGGCCTTTTTGTAAGAAGTGTTGACTAGAGATGCGAAGTCAAGCAGTTCCTTGGGATGTTAGGTGGAGAGCAGATATGTGGAAACATGGGTGTTGTGTCTGATTGCTTGCTATCAAGAGGAATAGCTTGAGAGGGAAAATACAAAGCTGGTGCGAGCAGTTGAAGCAGTCCGGGACCAGAACATAAAGGAGGAGCAGTGGTTCTAGGGCTTTTAGCGTAAGGGAATAGATGCAACAGAGATCCATACTGAGGCAGGATTCCTCTTTTGGCACTCTTAAGAGAAACAAGAAATCCTAATGGCATCTATCCCATGCTCTTGAACACCTTCAAAACCTCCTGAATAAATCATAGATGTGCCAGTGTTATTCCACATCATAGGATTTTTTTAAACTCTACTTTAGTTTCTAAACTTGCAAAATCTGAGACAAAAGAAACTTATGCTGCATTAAAGGAATGTTATTCTCTTCTGAAAGTCAAATATACAAGGCTCATGTAACAACATTATTAAGACAACTTCCTGCTTTAGCTCAGATTCTTTCTGTGTTTATTTGTGTGATCTGTTTTGTTTTCCAGTCATTGGGGTACTGAGTATCTTCATAATCTTTCAGATTCCTGTCTTCACAGCATTCTTGTGAACTGCTACTCAGCACTGGCAGGGCCACACCTGTAGTGCTGTGTCCACTTCTGAGCTCCCCAAGACAAGACACACGTGGAGGTACTAAACAAAGTCCTCTGAAGGGCCGTAAGAATGACTGCAGCATCTCTCATATGAGGAGAGGCTGAGGGACCTGGAGCTGTTTAGCCTGGAGAAAAGAAGTCTTGGTGGGGGTCTCATAAATTTCCAAAGAAAGCACATAAAGAAGATGGAGCCAGGCTCTTTCCAGTGGTGCCCAGCAACAGGAAAAAAGGCAATGGGCACAAACTAAAACACAGGAAGCTCCTTTTGAATATCAGCAAAGAATTTTTATCTGTGAGGGTGAGCAAGCACCAGCAGAGTTTGCCCAGAGAGATAGTGGTGTCTTTATCCACAGAGAAATTAGAAAGCCATCTGGACACGGTTCTGGACAACTGGCCTGTTTTTAAAAGGTGGCTTGCACCAAGTGACTTCCAGAGGTCCCTTCTGACCTTAACCATCCGTGACTCTGTGTGAGACTAGTACCTCATAGTGTTTCTCATTTCTGCATTTAAAAATCTCAGTAGTAAGGATGGGATCCAGACCACTTAAATTCACCAGATGTCTTCCAGTCTCACCTGGAATTTTCCTTAGTAACTACATCTTACCTATATTTGACCCCCTTCTGTTCATGTAAGAAGGCTGAAATTAGAGTAACATCAACTTTTGACCTTAATATTTATATACTATGCTTTATATTCCCAGCTTATAGGATTTACAAAAAATTGGGGGTGGAGGTGTTTGCTTTTTTTGGGTTGGTTTTCGTTTGGTTGGTTTGCTTGTTTGTTTGTTTTAACTTCTTGTGCATTACCTTTCCCATTCGGCCTCCGAACTCCCTCATCCCTCATGCCCCCACTGCTGTTCTCCAGAGCCTCCCCAGCCCCTTGCTGCCACTGCCTGGCAGACAGAGGTAGGTAGGCCCCAGGGCTCTGTTCGTCTGCTGTTGAGGACAACCCCATGTCCTAATTCTGTCACACATGCCATGAGCTCACTATCACTGTGTATTATAGACTGTAGATTGGCATGTAGACTCGTAATGAGAAACCCCATAACCTAAAGGTTTGCATAAAGGTGGACCGTTTTTTAGAGACACTGCACTTCGGCAGCTCTCACTGGCCTCAGTGAGGGCTTTTTTGTTAAATGGTGTGCACAACGCACTTTAAAGCCAAACACGTAAGAGAACATTTAAAAAGAAGATGAGTAGCCTTTAAAAACACAGCAAAATAAATAAAAGGAATTACAATATTACCGACTCATTTAAACTTAATTTTCTGAAATAAAATTTGTGTTTTGAAGTTAAGCAGTGAGTGCGTAAAACCTTAATTATCACAGACATACCACATATAAATAAACATGTATTTACACGTATGTGTTTCCATCAATCTACCTTTAGCAAAGTGAGCTGTCTCCAGTACTTGACACCTGCTATTTGTGATTTTACACCTTGATTAAAATGGTATTTTGATACAATCTCTGCTACAATAATGACTGTCTACTACAATTTACTCTAGTTGCTTGTCACCTTTTTGAAATAGTAGATATTTAGGGCTGACTAGCTCTGAATTGCCTGTTGAAGCAACACTAAGTATGGAGCCCACAATCTTAATTTAGGTCCCCAAGTTAGATGCCAGAAGTTAGATGGTGTGAATACCCCCCTCAGAGAACAAGCCATAAAAAGGAATAGCAGCTATGTATAGACTGCAGAGAAGACTGATATAAATGTCCTGAACAAAAATGCTCTATGTCTATATTTGGCAAGTGAAAGCTTGTTCCAGGGACTTGCTCATGCACAGCAACTCCAGTGAGAGCTTCAGGAGAAGCTCTGCACCTCCCAGCACTGGGCCTTAATAGACTGAGCATTTCTATCTGCTGCCGTGCTCCACCTTGCCTGATCTCAAGCAGAGTTATTACAAGAACAGGGATGACACATCATTTCCCTCTACAGTACTTTGAATTATTTAATCAACATGCTTTACTCCACAAGCTGTTCCAGCCATGCTTGTGAGTGTTTAAATCAGAAGATTGCATTGTTACATGAGCAATCCTTGGAGGAACAAAGCGCCCTGCTGCATTCTCAGTTAGAAAAATGCCATATTCTGCTTAGAGACATTGCACAAATGATGGTTCCTGGTCTGACATCTGACATATTATTCTAATATTCTCCCAAGTTTCATTATGATGTCATGTTGATCATACTGCTGTTAGTAAATTTTGGAACAGCCCACTTCCTGCTGGCAGGTATGGTAAGAGAAGATTCAGCTACATCTGATACTAGGCACCTGTCATTACAACTGTCAGGAAGATAAACACAAAAGAGTTTTACTGGCCAGAAAAAATTTCCCAAAATTTTTGGCTTCTATGCTGTGTCTTGACATTGTTATTAATGTTGCAATGGATACTGCAATTATAAACTCAAAATGAGATTTTTAAAGTAAAACAATTGTAATAAAGGACACCCACCTTTTTCTTATTCTAATAGTATCATTACAGTCCTTCTCTTTCACCATCGACCTTAGTGACCATTTTCAATTTTTAATTCTAGAGCCCATACTACTATTTTTAAAAGTCAAAAGAATATTTTGATAGTAAAAGTAATATCTTTTTTTTTAAAAAAAAGATTTTTAATTCCAGTGCATGATTTACTCTACCTACAGTTATTTCCTTTAAAACTGAAACATTGACTTTAAGTTAATTATTGCTTTCTGATATTCAGCAATTTCAATTGCTTAACAACAAACCTTACCATGTCTTTCAACATATACTTTCAAGGCAAGAATGCAGTCTAAAAGGTAGACACAGAAACTACAAACGAGCTTGTGATGCTAATTTAAAGCCAATTTATTTCAACATTAGTCCTAGAATCTCAGGACAGGACCATATTATTTGAGTTCAGTTGAGATTATAAATTTTAAAGTGGCTTTCAATTCAGTATTTAGGGACTATTGCCAAAGGACCTCTTTAACTAAATCAGAGGCCATATATAAAACCATTTGTTTTGGAAGATTTATCTGAAAAAAGTGTAACCTCTGAATTGGCCTGAATCCTCTTGAAAGAGAAAATAATAAATGCAATAAGGCGCACGTCCATAAATGGTGTATGCAATTTTGGACTGAGTTAAGAAACAAATGACTTGTAATTCTGACTAACCAGAAGGAAATCAAGGAAACTACCAGATCTATGAGGAGGATGAGCCACAGTTTCCTTGTTGTGCTTGTCAGATACACAGGATTTTCAGCCAACAGCAGCAGTTGACACCAGTATCACCGGCACTGTTATTTAGTCCCATATTTGTCATTGCCTTCCTCCAAGATCTCAAGAAAATTACTTAATTTCTCTCACACTTGGTATCCCCTCATGTAAAATGAGTTGACAGTTATACACATCTCTCTGATGTCAGGAGAATATTTTTGTAAAACATTCTGAGATCCATTTGTATGAAGTTCTAAAAGTGTTTTATTGTATACCAGTACACAGAGAGAAATTTCAGACATCCTAGTTGCAGGGTTTGATAAAGGTTTAACCTAAGACAGAGGTTGCATCTGTTTTCTGTGTTGTGTATTGTTGATGTTTTTAAGAAATGCCATTTTGAATACTTCCAGCAAAGTGTCACTCTCTGGACCGCGTTAATCTCTCACCATTCACCCTGAGAAGAGGATCTCCATTCTTTGTCTCCCATTTCTCAGGAAAACATTTTTTAAAAAATTAAATCAGATTTTTTTTTTCTTGTTCGTATAGGAAACTGAAAATATTTCTCAAAACATGATGAGATTTCAGCATCAATGAATTAAACTATATGGAATATATTTTTCCTTCTTCAATGATGTCCAGCAAAATGAACAGTTCACCTTTACCTGATGTTCAGTATCATCTTCTAGGTTTTTCAGGTATTAGTTTTAGAAATTGTTTTCTGTGATGGTATCTTGGCCAAGATACAGGTTTTCATAAATTCCTAGTTCATAAACCCAAAACAATCTCAGCAATCATTATTGCTTACATAATACAGATTTCAGGGCTTCCCTGAGGTTAGTTCTTGTCCAACTGTTGTTCAGAACAAATGATTGTTACCCACAACCTCAGTACTGTCACGGACAATTTTAGTTTAGGTTTTTATTTTATAATACATAGAGCTTCCTCAGTCTTCTAACATATATTTTGCTTTTCACTTGCTTAAACACTTTATGAAATTTCTCTGTACTCTCTCTGCATCAATATTCTTCAACTCGTTTTCACATGGTACAGGATCAGTGGGGAATTTTATCAGCACTACAGACTGAAGCAATGGAAGGACTTTACCTATAGATTGAGACACGTCTGTGCATAAAGTCTGAGGACCTTATCTGGATTTTTCCACTACACTTCCTATAAAATGTACTATTTATTTCAGCATTTATCACTACTCTAATTCCTATGTCAACTGAAAACTTTTTTTATATATGTATTTTTGTATCTATATTTATTTACTATATACTAACTAAAAGGAGACGGACCTCTTCAGAATAGAACAAGATTCCTTCTACATTTTTGTTTGAGATGTGTTATCTAGCTAGTACTTAGCTCTTTTGATTTATTGGTAAATTTTTATTTCCCCATTTTTCATATAAAAATAAATAACAATGCTAAACTTTTGTCTTACATTATTTGCAATATAAAATATGAACAATATTCATCAAAAGAGTTTCTTCTTATTAAAATGAAACTGTGTTTGAAGCAAATAATTTTTCTTTTCTCTTTCTCATTGTCTTTTATTGTACTAACCTTGGTTAATACTTTCTGAATTGAGGTCCATTTATTGTTGTATTGCTTTTCCTGTAAGTTTATGTTTCCCAGGTTGGCTTATTTACTCTCCTTAGGTAATGATATAACAACAATTATTTTCTGTGCTTACAGAATTTCTGTTGTTGCTCCAAGGAAAATGAAAAATCACTAGCAATAATCCAGAAAGATCCTTGATTTCAAGGCTCTTAGATGCAAGGTAACCACAGATGGTAACTTCAAATTATTTAACTTCAGTAGATTCTGTTTAACCTGCAGTTACAATTGAAGCAGAAAATGCTTTTCCTTATCCTGTGATGTCACTAGAGTATTTGGCTTTTTCCCCAGAACAGAAATACTTATTGAACTGCTTTTTTCCTTCTTCTTGAGAATTATTACTATGCTAAACGATTTCCATTTTGAGTGATGTGTACTCTAAAATCATATCTGTATCATAATTAAACTACAGTCCTGAGTTATTTATGTTAATTCATGAAGTTATGCAAACCAGTTTCAGATATTTTGAGTCAAACCCCATTAAGCTCTGTGCATCTTTGTGAAGTAATGAATATTCTCTGTATGACAGACAATCCTAATTGATAATCAGTATCTCAGCAATCAATATTCCTGGGAAATTAAGAACTGTTAAATAAGTTTGTTTACAGATACACATGCATACACACAACACATGCACAGTCACTTTCCTTTTATACCTGTGACTGACAGAAACTGAGCCCTCACCTAAAAATATCTTTGAAAAGACTTCAAAGAGCTTAGAAGTTTTAACAAGAAGTAGTGAGGTGTCCCCATTTTCCTTCCACATGCTGGGGAGATGTGAATAATTAAAGTGCAATTCATAGGTGTATAGCACCTAATGCAAATATTCATAGTTATTATTTTGATTTTATAGTAGTATTGCATTTGCGATATACACATGTAAAGGATTACATGAAGTGCAGGGCTCTAGAGATACTGGAATACGAAAAACAAATTATTCTAATCAGGATATGTAGGAAGCATCAACACATTTATAATATCAAAGAAACACCCGAAATTAACTTGAAATAAGAACAAAATAAGAAACAGACAACATTCAAATGTCTCTAGGAAACACAATGCCATACAATTTAGAAGAAAACTAGGATAGATATCAATAGCTAGAAGCCAGAATGATTTAGGATGCACCTGTGCGAAGAGTTTTTTCAGGTTGCTAAATATAGGAGATACATTCATGCTTGATATAATAAAGGATCAGACCTTTTACTTCAAAGAATCTAAGAGGTATAAATAGGAAGAGAGAAAAAAAAGCGTGTATGTGTATGTGTGCATGTGGGTTCAGTTTATAAAGATGCAAGTCCTTCTGACGCACAAGGGGATAAACCTCAGGCTGCAGTGCTCAGAGGAAGGAACTCTGGCAACATGTGTCTAGTGCTGGATACCATGTATTTCTACTTTCTTTAATGGCAGGATTATATATATAAAATCTGTGTGTCCTGGTCACCTTGTGACCTTGTCTAGGTCACCAGATAGCCTACACTTAGGGCAGATATGACTTCACAGTTATACTCTTTTGTACTGATTTGATAGAATCCTGTTTAATGAGGAAATAAGACTGTTACTGGAAAATTTTTAAAAATTCATTTATCCTGATAAAAATGAAATCAGACTTCTATATCTGTACTGTCTTGTACTTTTGTGAAAAGCACTGCAAGATGTTTTGATGCTTTGTGCAATACTGCTCTGTGAGCAGTGATAAGAACAGGATCTTAAAGAAAGCCTGAAGTTCAAGCCCTTATCCTGTGTCTTTTTTTCCTCAAGTCCGCTTGTAATGGTATATTTAGTCCTTAGCAGAAATTCAGAATAGGGCACAGTCAGATATACATGATCTTTATGAACTGGAAAAACATGTTTAATGTTCAAAACACTTTATTTCCTTTCATTATTTTAACCAACATTTAAGATGTGCCCAAAAGAAACTGTATTTTGCAGAAAATTACTCAAGGAAGATGCTCCCCTGAAGGAGGCCGTTGCTGCAGTGTAGAGATCCTGTCTAGGTGACTGAAAGCAGCTAGCCATGGATTAGACAAAGTCAGCAGGGAATATGCATTGGCAGCTCCTGAGTGGTGGATGACCTTTGGCTGCCCCTATGATCCCAAAGCTGCAGTTCAATTTTCCATTTCAGCTTTACCCAGTGAACAAGGTCAGCCTATACTGCCTGTGACAGATTGATATCTTAGATGCACGGACATTTCAGGGGGTGCACAGGATTCCCTTACATAACCCTCCCTTCTCTTTGTGGGAGCTTTCTTTAACCTCTTTGTTAACCTACTGTTAATTCCTTTTTACATTATGGACTTTCAAAAGACAAAATCAAAACAATATTTAAGCAACAATTTAGTGACAGCTTTAATGATGTGATATAGCATCTTTTTAGTTTATTTTAAAGCTTAAAATCTTCACTGTTGCTGCAACAGGATGGTATAAATTAAAGTTAAAATGTTGACTGATGAGGTTATTATAAATCACTTTTGTGGGATGTAAAATCGTTGTGGCTGTTTTCTCAAGGGCTGGGTTTTTTTACGAGACTGAATTACATCATTGCTTCACAGAAAGCATTTTTCTGCATGATCAGGAGGCACAGAGGGTGAGAAAGAGATGACTGTCAGCAGCCAATGAGAGATGCTGCTTCTTAGCATTAGTCCGTGAAGACATGCTCCTAAGGGCATGTTTAATTTTGAGCATCAGTGGTCCCACTAAAATCTTGAAGACTAGTCATGGGATTAGTGTTCTTTTAGGATGTCCTTGTACGTTTGGGACATTTGGGGGACAAGGGCATTTTCAAGCAGGTTTCCCCCCCTTCCTTCTCTCAGTCTTATCTTTCACAGGTTTATAATGCACCAAAACAACAGCCTCTACTCAGTTATCTCTGCTTTAAGAAACATAAGCACATCAAGGACAGCAGTTCTGATGCTGCTCCCTTACTGCAGATGTCACTTACCTTAGCGTGTACCTCCATGTCGTTTAGAGGGAAACTGTGCCGACACCAGAATCACTCTATTAATGCCTCTAAGAAGGGCAAGACTACTTTGTACATCAGAGTGGTGCTTCTGATCATGTATAACCCTTTCCTTCCAAAACTCAGGTTGACTGGTTAAACAGAAATAAATCCTGTCACTGACACTGTAGAACAGTATTTTTTAACAACAGCAAAAATAGTATTTACAAGTAAAGGAATTACATGGTGGAAATTATTGAAGGTTGTTTAGTAAAGGTTTGATTGTATCCACAAGGTGCAGTGGGTTTCTTGGGTTAATATAGAGTTCTAAACTTAAGAAAGAAAAAGGGCCATAGCAAAAGGTTTCAGAGAGAAGAGCTCATGGGCTTTTGTATCTTCATCTACAATTAATTTTTTCATCCGCCACTGCTACATGGTGTATAACGAAGAAGACAAAACTACAGCTCCGCCTTCACAGACCAGCAGGTCTTGAGAGGGAAGGGGAGGAGAGGGTTGCAAAGTGAACATGAGGTCTGTGTGCAGAGCCAACTTCACAGTCAGTCTAAATAGGAGAATGCAGGGATAGAAAGAAAGGTTGTTTGTGTATGCCAGCTGTGCCTTTAGAGCTCCAGAACAGCCTATGAGCTAATTGTAAACTGTCCTCCATGGCTAAACTGCACTCACAGACAAAAAACCCTGTTTGGCAGTGTGATATTTATATAAAAACCAAATTAAGGCTGTTTAAAGTGGACATAATACTGAAATGATCTGCTAGAGCTGAAACACTCAGGTGTCTCTTCTGCCTTAATCAATAAACAAGACACACCAAGGTCACGCTTCAGAAGCAGCATACAAATTAGAGCCGGTTTCCTTACAGGAAAACCACATGAAGCTGAAGAACATTCATATAGAAGAAAAAACTCGATGAATTCTACTACTAACAAAGCATTACTTAAGGCTTTGAAAATTCTTGAATATGCTGTCAAACTGAGAATATGGCAACATTAACATTTACATAGGTGAGGTGCACTTGGTGCACCCATTCTCAGCCCATTTCTTCTCCTTACAAAGGGTTCTGGGTAAAGGGCTGTGAGAGATAGTGAGTACAAGAAACTTAGGTTGATTACAGCAAAGCAGTGTCTAAACAGGATCCTACATGAAGAAAATGCAAGAACTAGGCTTATCCCCTGTTATAAATTAATGACTTCCCTTCAGATCTTGATCAGTCAGCTTGTTCTGGGACACTGTCTCCCCAACACTTCTCTTTTATAAACCTTGTAGCTGATGAGCTCTTTTTTTCGTCACTGTCCAACCCTGCCATTGCCTCTGTGAAGTCTTTATTCCCTGTCACCCTTCTAATTCTGGGTGCTGTTGCTTCCTGCAGATTTGCTTTCTCCTACCGCTGGCCACCCAGCAGCCCTGAGTCCTAAAAGAGATGCAGTAAAAATCCCCAGCAAACCATGAAACAATACAGAGAGTATCAGATTAAATAGTGGTGTCTCGGGAAGGATAATGCCTTCCTGCTCTCATAATCATTTTAGTTCCCTCTGTGCAGTAGCATGGACTCCAGTATAACAAACCAGGCTGATCTTGTACTCCGGGACTTTTCTATGATGCAAATAAGGTTGGCAGCTGCTGCTCTAGGTGCATGTAATAGGAACCAAGTACAAGTTTGCTCCCTAGAACAAAGACAGCTGGTTTTCTGCAGTGTTAGTTTGTCTGTCCTTCACTGGATAGATGAATGCAGGGGTTCCTCAAATCCTTGCATGCTCCGTGGACTGCCCAGGCTCTGTCTGAAGGACAATCTGCAGACAGTCAGTCTAGCCATGCCTGCTTACACACCAAACTATTCAGTGTGCTTGGACTTGAAAACGTCAGAAGAGAACATCAGTTCAAGATGCAGAATAGACATTACACCCAGACAGAATTTACAGAATACTGAGAAACACACTCTCACTCCTTTCCTTTCTATGCCATCCCAGAAATCCACAGAAACCAGCACCACAGAGCTGTGGGCTACCACTGACCCCATTCATGCTGCTTGGCTCTTTATCTGCTTCTGACAGAATGCATACAGAAATCTCTTGCTTAGTGACTGGTGGAGCTCTGGCCACTTTGAGTAACAGTCTTTGAGACTGACAGCCTTCTGAGCCTGAAGGGATCAGAAATATGTCTGGCAAACAATTTGAATCTTACTCTGACACTGCTTGCCTGTATGACATTAGACATATCAGCATCTTACCTCAGGGTGCTGTGTAGGTGACTGTGGAAAATAATAATGCATCATCCTAAATCCCCCAGAGACTGGTTCATACATCCTAAGCCCAATTGCCTCAGAGAGAAGACTTAAATCATATTCTAGGGGGTATTAAGCTCTGAGAGATATCAGAGTGTTTATGAGGCCTAAGCTGAGGACTCTTGCCAATTCTATTTTGAGAATAAGCTCTGCTACCTTTCAAGAAAATGGTTTGGAATGACACAAAAAGCAACTCTGAGGAGGCCCCTTTTCTTTCCACTCTTTGCTACTGTTTTTCTGACAAATTATGTGACTCAACCCCAGAACACTGTACTAGACTGAAGCTTCATGTGAGAGCTGTATTGATCAAGGGTGGCATGCCTACCTAACAGCTCCCAGTCACAGTTTGATTTATGGTCCTAAGTGCTACTATATGTATTATATTCCTATGCTCTCTGTCCTATATTCAATTATACTCCCATATGTTTTGCTCCTATATGTCATAAAGAAGCTCTAGCTGGTTTAGCAGGATTAGGAAAAAGTAACGGCTGTTCTTTGAGCTAAACCTGTTTCATTTTATTCGGGAAGATTCAGCAAGTATAAAGATATCCCTACCCCTTAAAAAAGTGTTTTCTCTGAGCTTCTTTCAAGAACTGGTTCTCAGTAGATGAGAAGGATAAAAATTCAAGGAGAACTTTACTCTGCTGAGCATCAGAGGAAGGAAAGTAAGAATCTTAGATGTCAAGGATGAGAAAAATATAGAGAGAGAAATTTGAGAGATTAGAGAAGTACAAGACAAGTGGAGAACAGGGCAATGCTTGGAGTGACAACAGTGATGGGAAGACAGTGGGAACCAAAACAACTTTCACGTCCTTCAACCTAACTTTGTGCTCAGAATAGCTGCAAATGGAGATTAAGTTGCTGTGCTTCACTGAGACTGATTGCTATTTATAGACCCATATTTGTCCTAGTTCTGCAGCATTTTTGCATTTTTTTTTACATTAGAACAAACACTAAAACCTGAAAACATTTGCTCTCAATGTACAGCGCACCATGGAGAACATATTTGAAGTTTAAAAATGCTATTTTGATACTAAGCTACTTTCAGTGATTTTTAATGATTTCTAGATAGGTAGTGAATTTAAAGTTTTAGATTACATAGAGTAAGAATTATCATTTAAAAAATGCTTTAAAAAGTGTAATTAATTATATCTCATATTTAGGAAGTATGTTTTTGCCAATAAGGATTGTGCTGTTTATTTTCACAGAAAAAGAGAGAACTTTAATTTTACTTCTTTTTCAGATTTTCATCTTGCATCTAGAAATGACCATCACTGTTAAAAATGTTGAAAATTTCAAGGTATTCCTAATATTCCTTAGTGAAAAAACTTGACAAATGTAACACCTATCAATTTACTCAGAGTCCTAGTTTTCATGGTTTTTTAAAAATTCAAGCTCAATTATAAATTATTTAACCCTATCACATATCAGTTTTTAGTCAGAAATTTTCATCATTGTAAAAAATGAATGATGGCCTGGTATAGTTTGTTTCAAGAATCAAAACCAGAAGATTTTGCATTCACGAGACAATCATATAGTATCTTTCTGTAAACATTCCAGTAAGAAATGTAGGAGCTCAGTTTATCAGTAACCTGGAATAAAATCAAACAATCATCTTCAAACCTTCTATATTTAAATCTTCAGATGTTCACACAATCAGATCTTAAATAAATGATTTAAGTAAATTTTACCCTAGTGAAAAAGAAAAGAAAAATTATCTCTAGAAGAAAACAAAGCTACAAAGAACAGAGATGAGTAACTCAGACTGTGACAGGTATCCTGCATCAGTTACTAAAAATGTAATACTGGCTTAAATGTTAGGTAAGATAAGAAAGGCTGAATTTTGTCTGAGAAATGCATTCCAGTACAACAACTTTAGTATCTGAAAGTATTCTAAGGTATTATTCGACTAGAATATGGAGGTGGGACTGGCAGAAAGGAAGCACTGGAGCAGTAGGCAGGAGGCGAGAGGGAGTAGTGGGAGTGACAAAGTTGGGGAAGTAGATGTGAGGATATCCACGAGTAAATGCAGAAATGTAAGATGCATAACAACAGTTGAGAGAGCTGCCTTAAGAAGATGAACAAGATATAGTGCTAGGAGAGTTTAGATGAAGGGGTATCTATAATAAATGACAATATGATAAATTAGGAAAAACATGGGTCTTGTTTCCTATTTAGATGATTTATAACCTCAGAAGCCTGAAGGCTCATCTTGTTATTGTTCCAATAAGAGGACAGGGGTAGAAAAGACTTATGCCTTTTTATTTGTTCTACTATGAGAGAAAATAGCTATAATCATCAATTTATACCCTCTATTTACAGCAGAAGTTTGTGCTGATTACTTTTGAAGGAAAAAAAAAAAAGACATGGTCATCTGGAATGATGCCTAATGACTAAATAATGTAATAAACTATTGACGCATCTTTTCTAATATAAAGAAGAGGAAAATTAAGTGTTACAATAGCTCATATCAGACGTGAGACACAGCCAGCTCTTTGTAAAGTGTTCAAGAAGCACTCGGCTCTCCTGGCTGTGAATGCCGAGTCTTGGCATGCTCCCTGTCCTGACTCACCCTTCTAGTTCATCTCAGGTATTATGAGGAAAGAGACAATGCTGGGCACAGGATGAGATAGGAAGACAAGGAATTGAGTGAGACTACAAGAAAAAATAGAGGACGGACTGAAAAAAGAGAACTGCATACATCTAAAGAAAAATTATTTAAGCCAATTTAAACAATATGTCTTGCCATGATAAGAAAAATGTATCCTTGGAAAAACATCTTAAAATCCATCATGACTTTTTCCCATGAGCTTGCAGGACTGTTAAATAAGCCATGTGGTAAATTGTGATGCCTTATTATAATCCTTAATTTCCTCTATGAGGTAGGGATATTTATCCCTCTCATCTGTTGCGGTCTTTTTAGTTTGACAGTACGAGCTCCCTAAGGACTAAAATTGAGGGCCAGATTTTCAGATAGCATAAAATGCTGGAAACCCCTTGACTCCAGCAGCACTTCTGTTTCAATGGCATCACTAATAACTGGTCATGTTTTTTATATACTGCCTAACACTCTGCAGGGTACCACAACAATGACTGTCATTAAGAGTTCAGGAGAAAAAAACTACACTGTAGAGATACACTATTTTTCCACTCAAGATAAAAAAAGATATTTTTGCATTCTTGAAAAACAGTGAAAAACATGCAGTAATTTAGACTTGATCTTTACCAATGTTTGGATGTGTGTCTTGAGTAATTTTCCTAGAAGACTTACCATTTAAAAGTCTACTGTCAAAACATTTGATGGTATTCTGGACTTTCTGTTCTCTGTGAAAAATCCACAGAGATATATTCTAAAAAATAGGATTTCCTACAATTCTAGGAAATTGTATGAAAAGTATAGTTTAAATTTGCTTTTGTCCTTCCCATGGTATTGCAGCATTTTGAAGAACATCTGTGCTTATGTAGTCATGTCAACAAAGTAATCTTGAGGGGAAAAAAAGCTCCCCAATCATTCCTTATAAAACAGTTTTGCTTCATGCTGTTTTTATAACTGGGTCCATAACAAAACCCCACAGAAATACTATTGCAAGGATTTAAGGCCTTCTCAAAACAGTTTATAGGAATGGAGGTATTATGCCCACTCGGCATAAAATGGGATAACAATCAGTCAGGGAATTGAATATTTTTCCTTAAAAATATTTTTACTCCAAAACAAAATATAGAAATTCCATTTTTTAACCTGACTGCACTATAAAAAGCAATCTTATGAACAAAATATCCTGTAAGACATTTTACATATAAGACATGTTTTACACTGAGTCTATGGTATACAACATGCAGTAAACCCCCCAGACCCTTAAATAATAAAATAAAAGGATAGAAAATTACCTTTTTCTACTCTCATATATTAATGGATTTTTAGGTATAATGCTAACACAAATAAAGGTCATAGAATCCTAAGATCCATAAAATGCCTTACCGTAACAGTCATATTTGAGGAATTTGTATGATTAACATTACATAAAAGTGACCTTCCCTTTAATTTACTGGTATTACCATTCCCAGTGTGAATGACCTCACTTTGAGATATCTTATTAAATCACTGCATTTTAGAAGACACTCCTTCATTTGCTTCTTAATGTAATTTTTGAGACATTGTAACCCACTGGCTGTTATAATAGCTGTAAAGCTTCCTTTATGCATCTCTAGGTGACCTACTCACATTGCTTACTCTTGAGAGCAAAATGAAGTGACCCTTCTTCAGCAATTTTTATTGTAACAAGTTTTCTACTTCTTTGCCACAGCAACCACAGCACAACCATTTTATATAGCCTCAGCACTACATTAGAACATTCCATACCTGAAGGATATAAAGTGAAAAACTCTTTAGGAGTATAATAGAATAAACATGCAGCTATGTAAGTGAACTTTTAATTTTTTTATCAAAGTCAAAACCCAAGTAGAAGCAATGTCCTTTCTAAATCCTTAGGTCTTGAAACTGAGTTCTAATATTTACCAACCTATAACTTTATACTGTTTCTCAGCTAATTTAAATGAGAAGTAGACCTCAAAAAAACCCAAAAAACTCAAAAAACCCCAAAAACCAAAAAACCCCAACCGAACAAAAAACCAACCAAAATCTCAAAAATACAACTGTGAACAAAGAGACTCACAGCTGTTCTTACTTATACTTCAGATGCCTCTTGTTCCCCGCCCCACCCCCCCGCCAAAGTATACTTTCATTAACCTATTTCTCTACAGAGCAGACGAGCAATAATTCTACAGCACAGTTTACCTTCCCGAGTAATCTAAAAGGGTATATGGACAGAAGGGAAGACAACTGTGTAGCTGCCTGGAATATAATACAGATTGCCTCTAGCAAAGGAACATAAGGAGCTAATTACCTTGAAGGTGCAAACTAATCAAGTCAGGGTGATAGCCTCTCACATTATTCACATAAATAGACCAGACGAGATTACTGAAAATAGTGAGAAGTTGCTGATGAAATGGGCAGTAACATTTCACAGCCCATGCCCAAAGGGGCCAGTCCTCAGTCCTAAAAAACACTGTTTTACTGGTCCTAAAGTT
This sequence comes from Platysteira castanea, assembly GCA_013397175.1. Lineage (NCBI taxonomy): Eukaryota > Metazoa > Chordata > Aves > Passeriformes > Platysteira > Platysteira castanea. The sequence goes on from VYXC01010966.1 coordinate 262,324, forward strand.
CAGATGTCTCATCTAGCATTGCATCTGAGATGAACACTGTATGCAATAAAAAAAAAAATGAAATTGTTCTTTCCTCACATATCTGTGGCAACCTGCTGCTTTTCCAGCTGTTCACCTATCCCAAAACATAGCAACTGTATGTAAAGCTTGAATAAACACATCTATATAGCATGGGTATTGGTTCAGCTGGATTAATCTGTTTACATGATGTAGTTTTTTGCACATACATGATTTAAATACTTAGGACAGAAAACGATCTTGAAGAACATCTCTCTAATAGGGCTGTATCATGCCTAAAGGGCTTAAACCAAAAATCCTTGAAGAAAAGGATTTTTTGTGGACAGCACCTGCTTTGGATGGGCAGGTCTGCATGAGTTTCTTTAGATTAGTCCTGTATCAGTCCTGTATTATTGCCTTGCTTTTTTTTTTTTTNACCATAATATAGAAATATGAGACTTACAGAAGTTTGGATAAATGCAAAAAAGTCTTCCTACTCATTTAGAGAGACATGATATTGTTCGTTTTCCAGAAATGGAACAACTGTGATTTTCCTTTCAAGCTCTTTTACACTAACATAACTCCCTCCAGAAAAGTGATTTACATCATCATAAAGAGGAACAGAGTCAGTAACTACTGAGACAAATCAAACAAATCTTAATGAGTCCCCTGTGTGTGTTTTTTGAAGTGGCAGGTGAATATTTCCAAGAAGGGCACAAATATGTGCCATTAAAGGCTGTTGCTGCTTCAGCCTGAAGAGGCTGGAGGAGTTTGCACAACACCTCAGCTGGGGCAGGTCTGACCCGCTGTTTGCATTGCTCTCCCTACACAGCAAAGGCTTGGCCACCAAGCATAAAAGCTTTTTGCTCACTGGATAAATTAATTAAGATGAAATATAAGGGGAGGGGAGTGCCTTTGGACAATGCACCTTTTTCCCAGCTGCCACACTTGAAAAGAGCAGGTACTTCTTTGCTCAAGATTCTGCCCTGGAACTTTTCATAATGGGTAAAAAAGGAAGTAAACTGCCAGTTTCTCAGATGTTGGTATGCTGATCTTTCCTCCCACTTGTATTGGGCAAGACAAAATCCAAAATATAAATGTTAAGGTTGGGGGTTTTTTGTTTGGTTTTGTTTGTTTGTTTTTGTGGGGTTTTAATCTTGGTTTTGTGTGGATTGTTTGGATTTTTTCTGTATTCTGAAAATTTGAACATGATCAACTGATGTACCTCTGATGATATTAAATGGCATATCATCAAATTTGGAGTAAGACCATCTATTTTGTATTTCATATCTCCATCTGTAAACAAGGCACTATACTTTTTAAAATTGACCCTCAGGTAGATTGTGAGTGAAGTTGAGCAAAATGTTTCAAATCCATAATCTATTGATTGTGTTCAGTCAACTGATTATATATTACCTGTTGACTGTAAATATCTTTTAATGATATATTATTAATCAACATATTTTATTGGAATTCCTTGTGATTTTTTTATGACAAACAAAACTAGTTAAAGATGGTATGAACCTAATTCAAAATGAAACTTCCAATTATTATTATATAAAAATTTCAGAAAAGCTGAAAATAGTTTTTTTTTCATTTTGCAGTTTTGGTGATAAACTACAAAGAATCCATTTTTTGCCAAGCACTTCTTGTGATGATAAACTTCTCAGTGTGAAAAGTCAGAAATTCAAGAGTAGAATGTCACTTTTAACTGAACTCCCTATATATTAATTGTCCTAAAATAAGCAGTAAGGTTTTTTATGTACCTTGATGTTTATCCAACTCTAAATTTTCAAGGCGATTTAAAAGTTTATGTCAGAGATTTAATCACTTTATCAGAGATAAGTTTGACTGGAGATAACCTTCAGCCACACCATAGTTCCTTTAAATTTTGATTCATCTTTAACAGCCTGATTGAAAATCTGTTCTATTCCTGAATACTTCTGTCTTTGGCACTCATCAAGGAAATGTGTACATGCTTTGGAAAACAAAAAAGTTATCACCGGAAATTTTGTTGTTTATAAAAACTAGTATTTTTTAAACAAACATGGAAATAGAGAAAGAATAAGCTTTATTTTTTAAATTGGTTTTATTCACAGCTCTTTTCTGTATACTTTGAAAAAGTATTAAATTTAAGAGACATGGGAGTAGCAACTTCATTTTTATTTTCCTTTAAAACAGGCCAGACTCAGATTATTCTTCGAACCTTAATCACATTTTCAGCTCTGGTTTCATATATCGACAGCTTTAAAATTCTGGTGGGACATCATGCACTTTTAAATAACTAAAATATTTTCTTGATTGCCTGAAAACACTTACATCCTGATAGAAGAAAAAGTAGAAATGACACAGAAAAATCCTCATCTTTATTTTGGAACACCTCAGAAAATGTCACAGCTGGGAGTTATTGGCTACAGTACTCTCACTGATTTCAGTGCATTTTGAGGGCCGTCTTGAGATCTTCTGAAAGACCAGATTTGCAGTGTCAATAATTATGTTATGACTGTGGTGGCAGGCATAGCCAGAGCCTGGTGGGATGCCACATGCCTGCACACACCTGCTGGCTTCAGTGAGCAGTCGGAGGCAGTTTGAAGGTGAAGCAGGTGAAGCCCATAGCAGGTCTGAGGCTGGAAAGACAGTGACTCACCACAGTGGTCAGCTCCTGAGCTTTTTAGGCCAGCTAGACTTTGTGGCTGTCAAGATAATATGTCTCCACAGGCCAACTACTCATAAAGTACTGATTGCTCAGTTTGAAGAACCATACCCAGTTCATGGTTAGCTCACCACATAGGTTTTCCATAATTATATATATAAAAATAGTTATAGGAATTGGAAACAGCAGCACCTCACGTATAATGTCACAATACTATTAACTTTGTAGAGTTGCTTATTCATTAAAGGAAAAAGGTCTTTCTTCAAGATGTAACTTCAATCTGAAAGAGATACATTGTTTCATATTCAAAAATGATGCCCATGAAAAGCACTAATATGTTTTAAATGAGAGTGCGATTTGATATATCTTCTGATAGTTAGATCAATAGACCAAGTGTTTGACACGAGTGTGCACCATTTATAGCTTAGTGCTCTTACTAGTAAGAAAGTTAGAGGTTTTAAGATATTTTTTGTGGTACAAGTAAACTAAATGTTAACTTCAGTTTATCATTTATTTGATTCACACCATATTGTTAGATTCCAGGGTGTGGGAGAACACGTAAACATTCAGCAGATGGTTTTGTTCTACAGTCCAACTCTGTATTCCTTTCACATGCTAAAACCTGGCTCTGCATGGGTCTCAGCACAAAATTCTGATCCACAAACATCAACAGAGTTCTGCTATAGAGTCTGATAGGACCATATTTTCCAAGAACTTACACTTGATTGATTGTAGCAGTAAGACAGAACAGGGAATAAATTTGATGACCTGTGAGAGAGGGGAAAAAAAAAAGAACTAATAGCAGATTAGTAATGGACAATATACCTGGTTACTGATTTCTTACAGAACTATTTAACAGCTTTATTTGCCCACAGAGATGTATATTTATGAATACCTAGGACTGCTGCTGTTGTGTAGCTTTCACATCAGAGTTTTCAGAACAACACTTTAAGTTAGAACCACAAGTGTCTATACTCCAGACATTGGATAGATTTCACTGCAAGTGATCTTCAGATCCATTTTGAGTCCATGTTTATATAATCAGAGGCATAGTTTTGCCTGTATTCTTCTGCTAAGGTTCTGCAAAACTCAGCACGACCTCAAGAAAAACTCTTTAACCAGAAATAATGAATGTTGGAAAATGCTCGAATCTACATTTCTATCATGCATCTCAGTACTCCACCAATGATCCAGTTCACAATGAAACAGAGTTGGCTTGACTGTTTTAGCCCCTGGTAAAGCAGTTAACCTTATGGTGCTGAACCTTCTGAATATTATTGGAACTAAATATTTTCCATTTAGAAGAGTCTGTCTTACTCTCTATAAGTGACTATAACAATTTACTAGCCATTTATTTCAGCTTTATTTCACTTTCAGCTACAAATGAGCTGTTCACTTAAACTGACACAAATTTTCTGCATGGACTAAGTGGAAGACATGAACCATTTACTTCAGAGAAATGTAATATTACAACTATGATTATATCACCCCGTCAGTCTCTAAAAAGCCTTTTAATGTGCCAAAATTATTAATTTTACATGTTTATCAAAATAACAATCAGCTAACACCAGTCTTTGAGAGGGGGAAATATGCATTGTCCAGAAAGAAGTACACTTGGTTTGAATTTCACTGTACTTGACAACAGAAGATACATGATAATGTCTCAAAAGATGGACATTCCTGTAATTCACTCTTTTTTTAGCTTTAGAAACACTCTATTCTGCTGTGCCAGGACAGATATAAAGGATGAGAAAGTCCTTAAACCTGGGAGTCCAAGCCTTATTCCTTGGATGACCAAATTCAGAGCATTAGTCAAAAGCATACAGACTGTCTCCATTCTTTCTGTGCTCCAATGCTTTAAAAGGAAAGAGTGATTCAATTATCAGTGCTCAAAATGAATCACAGACTTTTATACATCCATGTGATTGTTACCAGGATATGGATTTCAAACCCATGCAGATGCCTACTTCAGGATGCAAGTTAACTTTTTTACCATTTCTAAATGTACTTGGATATCTTAAAAAACACTGCCATTTTAGGTGTACTTGGATGAATGCTACACAAGGAGCTGTTGAACACAGCTTGGAACCAGGACAGTAAGCAACCATGGCGTGTTTCTGCACCACGAAGAGGTATCGAGTTAGCTGCCCTTGAACTGCATGTTATATTAGTTATTTGCTTGTGTAGCACTGAAGTAGTTTTGCTGTTTTCAATCTAGAAATCTTCAGGCAACTCTGACATATGGGTTCACGTGCTGTGTTTTACTGATCATACGAAATATGACTTATGAAAATTTGTTCAGAATCAGGAAATCAAATTCCTTGAGGTGTGAAGCTACAAAAAGGATTATGACAGAGAATTTTTTTTCCATTCTTGTAAGAAATTTTACATTGCAATACAAAACAAAGACAGTCAATATCAGTAATAACTCTGCATTTTCCAGGACTTGGAGAAAAATCTTAAAATGACCTATACCGTGCAATAAACCCTTTGTGATGGATTTAAACGATTTGAAATAGAAAGTCCTGCACTGAAATCTGTTTTCACATCAAACTTAAATGTAGCTGTTTCCATGTTAGAGTAAAAGTACGATAGTATGTAGATTAAAAACCAAACTAACAAATAAAGAATTCTTGCCTCCACTGGTCTCTGATTCCTGCATTCTTGATTTATTTTTTCAGAGCACTAAAATAAAATTAAAACAATCTTGATTTTAATTGACTGTTCATTTTAGTTTCTTCTCCTGTCTTAACAGCTTTCTTTTCTTCTTTGAGTTTTCCTAAGTTAAACACTCAGTAATTCACAAAGGCCAAAGTTCTAGCTGGTAAATAGAAAAGATGATGTGAGACAGCTCTTATTGTCCTTCTTGGGATTTAATGCAATGTAAGCCTACTGATCCTTAATGCAAGAGGCTATCAGACCCTAAGGGCTGGATCCATTTCACACCATTTTAATAATACTAAAGTTAGTTACTTCATAAACTTCAATTATCTCTGCTCCCCTTATAAACAAGAGAGAGAAAGAGATACTCCCAGAGGGTAATGAAAACAATATGCACCCTCATAAGATGCCTTTTCCCTTCTTCAATGATTGAAAACTTTCATGATTTCCGTAAAATATTTACACCCTTATCTGTAATCTTGAGATTAACCTCAAGCTAAAACCTGAAGCTAAATGCTTAAGTATGCCATGAAATTGTACATTACTAAGCTTATTTACGTTTCTTTTTATAGATTTCTGACGTATGGACTGAAAAGCCAAACTTCAAATGAGTTACAGGCAAAACTCATGTACCAATTAATGTACTGTGAATCACATGCCAGTTCGACTGACAAATCTGTGCCTGCTTTTATGGATGTGGCTTTGATAGAAACTGCCACCACAATTTCTATTTTGAGACAAGTGAAGATTTACTTCAAGATTGCAAGGGATATTAAAGTCTGAAACCTGATTTGATCTTGAGAATGACAGAGAGACACTGACTCATTAATCTGTTTAGGAGCCTCTTGTGTTCTTTGTTTTGTTATGAACAGGGAAGTTATGAAAAGAAAAAGAAATCTGATTTTAGAGCTGCTAAAGAGGTTAAAAGAATAACCAGCGGTTAGTTTAATTGGGTTTAAGTTATGGTCTTTCTATTACATTGACTTTGGATTTTTTTTGGCACTCTGTTTAGTTGCTAGATTATTGGATTATTTCAGCACTGTTGTACTGACTTTTTAGAGTGTATCGTGAGTTTTAAATGTTATTTTTACGTTTTTCCTGAAACAAATGCTATTTCCTATGTACAAGAAATACCAAAAATCTGATTTTGAAATCAATGCAAAATTGATATGCAAAATCATAGCCCCTGACATGAACTCAGAATTACCATAAATAGGTAGGCAAGCTGGGCTTTTTGTGACAAAATGTTCAAGTTTATAGAGACAATTATTGTAAGTAGGTCATGCAGATTTACAAGTTCAGTCATATTGTATGTTGGCTCTGGGATTCTGCATGTTTCAAAACTCAGCGCTGAATATTAATACATACAGAATTATGAGGGTTTTTTCATTATCTAATGGCTAAAATTAATTTTAAAAATCAGTTAACTTTTATGAGGGTAAAATTTACGGAAATATGATGAAAATGCTGGAGACATTCTTTCTGTAACCAGGTCCAGTCCCATGCTAGCCAATTTCATAGTCTCTGTACTTTGCATTATCTAGACCTATGAAGACCTCACAGTAACTTGGAAAACATATTGTATCGAAGTAGAAATAGCTCCTAGGGCATATAGATTTTATCTTTATGTAGCTTCTACTTTTATGTAAGCTTTCTTGTTTCATCTCAGCTGTTATGGTAGAACCTACTAAATTTTGTCAATTCTTTCAATTTCTGTGATCTCATATGCATCAAGATTTCAGAGGCAGAGTTAACTCTCACTTTTGTCACGAGTAGCTGTGGGATTTCTTAGTGGACTTTCACCAGCCAGCTTATTACCTAAGACCTCAGTACCCCAGACTTACTCAGCCCTGGGCAGCCTAGCTAATATGAAAAATAGTCCAACCAATTCTGCCTCCATTTTTAAGGTACCTCCCATTACCATAAAGTTAACAATCCGCAACATGTACAGTACAGTATGGTACCAGCCTTACCTTAAGCATATTTAAAAAAAACTTTCACTGCAGTGTATATATCTATACTATGTATATGTAAACCATGACATATGGCTACATTACTCAACAGTTTGTGGCTGTAGTAGATTGCTTTGTTTCACAGGCAAAATACATTTTTTAAAAAAGGTGAAGTAATAAAAATTGTGGAAAAAATTAGAAGAAAAAGGGTAAAGCATATCTGCATGAAAGCACATGTCTTAGAGCTAATCTGAAGATGTGGACTCGCATGAAGACCATGGTCAACCATACAGATCAACATCCTGTACAGTTAGTCCTGGTGTGTGTATTCCTGTTGCCCCAGTGCAGGCGCTGGGTCTCCCCACTGACCCAGCCCGGCAGCAGCACGTCTGAGGGCCGTGCAGGAGGGGCAGGTGGACAGGCTGCCTGCTCAGGGGCGCCACTTAGCTTGGCTTCGGCACAATCACCTTAAATCCCAGCAGAACTGCTTTGCTGAAGTCTTAAACTCCAATTTCCTGCCTTTTTCTGTATATTCTCTCCCCTCTGATTTTCTGTTCTTTGAGGAAGTGCTTAGATTTATCTTCCTGGAACAGTTCTGTTTTGTCTAAGTAATTATCTAACAATTGACACAGAGGTTTCAACTTGGGCTGCCACTCCCTGGGGAAATTCTCTACAGATGAGCCATAAGCCGGCTCTTCACTCTTTAATATTTACAGAAAAAGGAACAGTTCCACCAAGTAAGAAACCACAGTTTGTTGAGTCCAAGGCACCTGCATCCTGCTTGGACTATCTCTGTTCAAGACCCTGTTTTAGGTCAGGTAATCAGGGAAGAGTTCATGTCTTCTACATTCCATTAGATATTCCTCCCACTGTAGCTTTTTAAATAGAGAAAGGGTACATTTCCTCTAGATGCTAGGATGATGCCTGTGAGGAACACAACTCATGGGTGAAATTGCTGAGAGGCTGGAAACACTACTGACCTGACTTGGCTACATGTATTTCCTCTCCACCATTATCATTTGCATTTAATTACAGCCAGCTGAAGCTGTTTGGCATGCTATGGGTATTTGGCAAGCCTAGGTCCTTGACTCTCAACTTGTGATATTTGCTGGGCTCAGACCAGTAAAGCAACGTGGTCCTGAGCAGTGCACACCAAAGAGGATCCTGACGGAACACACTGAGGTGAGAAGATTACTTGAAAGGGGCTTGTGCAGTGGATGAAGCACCAGGTAAACAATCAGCCGTGGACGAAAATGTACAGACAACTAATTTCATGATCCTGGTGATTTACATACCACAGAAAGTAAGTTTTCTGCTATGGGAGGGAAAGCTGCCTCCAACCCTCCCAACTTTTCTCACCTTTATTCCCAGCTAATTAAAAAACAAACAATCCCCATGGATTCAAAGAAGGATTCCCAAAACAGTGAAGATTTTCTGTCTGGAATTCCTGGATAGTTAATCCCCAAACCCTAATTTACTTACACACAGTTTACCTTTAACAAGAAGTTGATATAAACTTTGTACTATAACCTGGTTCTGAGAATTAGTCTTCTGTGATCAAATATGAGACAGCTTGTTGCAAAGAAACTGTGAAAATCCAAACAGGCCCAGAAAGCAGAACTGTACTCCTCAGTGCAAATTCAGTTTTTGAATTGAAGAGCAATGTTAGTTTAAAGTACACCGTTCTTGTTTGTTCTGCCTCTGATGGACATTTTGTTTTTCCATCTGGCCTCCTTCCAGCATTTTTGTTCTGTGCATTTATGTAGCACTCTAAGGAGTCAAGGAGAGAACAGTTTTATAAATAAAAGATGTGTTTGTATAATTACTAGGTAGAGAAAATAACTATTTTTGGGTTTAGTTTATTTCTTTTTGAATGCACACATAAGGCCTACATTTTTCCTTTCCACTTTTGGCGAATGGCCAAAGCCGTCTTTAGATTCTTGATCTATGAACAGTATTTCAAAATATTACATTGTTTGACAGTACTTACAGAAATGGTGTTACCTCTCAATGTTTCTCTTTAGGTGGCCAGCTGGAAAGCCTGGATTCTGTGGCATTCTGTGAATTGCTTGGTAAATTGAAAAAATTTTAAAAATTGAAGGGTTGGATATCTTAGCTACAAAAATAAAGCCTTAAGGCATTGAGTAAAACTGATTTACCCATTTTAGGGTTATGGTTTAAACAGCCTCTTTTCTTATTTCTCTCATAAAATTTAGCTGCAGATGAAAGACTGAATAAGGATGACAGGACTTCTAGGCCTAGCATTAAAGCAAAAATTAAAAAAAAATGAACTTTGAATACATTTTATGAATTATTTAATTTTTTTTCTTTTATTGATATCGAAATAATTTTTTTAAAACAAGTATTTTTCTTCAGTAAAGGCAAGTAAGACGTGGTGATACTCTTCACCTGTATCTTAACGAAGAAAGACTACAAGACCTACACGTCACATGAAAGAGCATGGCCAGGTTCAAAGCTTCTCTTCACTTGATCTTTAGTAAAATATTCATACTTTTTCTTTCCTATAAAAATACATGCTTCAACTAGATGTTCAAAACTGAGGTGCTGTGGATGGGAATGAGTTATGCATACTAAGTAACACAGTCTTGACTACTAAAAAATTAGCAAGATATTACCACAGAAGAATGTGTTTCAACATTGGCAAATTAAGACTTTTATGGATCCATGCAGTTTTCTCACACTTGAAAACTTCTTCTAATGTGCAATGTACTTGCTCCTAATATTTCCATTTGGCATCTGCTCACTGCTTTTCCTGTAAGAACAGCTATGGTTTGATGACTTAAGTATCACCTTTTGACTCCTGTATCTCTCATCTTACTCCCTCCTCTTGATGCTGTTCCCCTTCACAGAAAAGACTCAGCTACCACCCTGGACAACAGCAAGTTCAGGCTAATTTCTGAAGTTTAAGGTAATTGCAAGGAAAGAGGGGAAAAGGGAGCAAAGAGAATGTAAGAAAGTGTACCAGAAAGGTTGGGAAAAGGTACAAGAAACTGGATTGGGATTTTGCTCTAAGGGAGTTGAAGTATGCAGAAGGATAGAAGGGATACTGAGGCACAAGAATGCATTGCCAGTTTGGGAAGGTGGGGAATTCAGAAGCAAGGTAATTTTTTTGCTTTTACAGTGAAGTCTGGGCCCAGCTCTAAATCTTTACACTGACATAGAGGAGGGAATGAAACAGTTAGTTAAAAGGGAAAGGAAAAGACTTGAAGTTACTGCAACATGGGAGTAAAAAGATGCAAAATGAGTACAAAAAAGGACCTTCAGGTATCTTGGGCTTCCTTCTAGAGTCTTGCCCTCCAATCTATATCTAAATTAGAGGATCTGCCTTTAATCCACTTGTTGGATATTGAGGGTATGTGATTGGACATTTATTTTTAGAATTAGATAAGAAACAGGATACTCTGTGTGAGGCCAAAAGCCTACTTGATGTTACACTTGATTAATTGGTAGGCTGGACTGAATTCATTTTAAGATTAACTTTGTTTTATTTCCTTTCTGTGGCATTATGTCAAGGTGAAAATGTATCGACTTATATTAATTTATTTGGTCCTGGCACACTCTGTGTATTCAAGTTAATTTATAAATGGGTTGTTATAGTCTGGTTTGGCACATCACCTTGATAGTGACTTTTGAAAGGTACTGGTTAGATCAAATGCCATTGAAACTCTTCATGGAGCTGATTTTTTTTTTTTTTAATAGTGCAATCTGATGTAGAAATTCATTATTATGCTGCCACCCAGTCAGAAGGATGACCCTTACTTCAGCATAGCTTTGACTAAGGAGGATTTATAATGATTTACACCAGCTCACAAGCCAGTCTTAACTTCTTAGCCTTGTAACTGCAAGCTCAGTCATTCTAGGGAAGATGATATAACTGTTTCTATTCTACCATTCATTTCCTGAAAACCTTCTGAACAGTCTGTCATCTTCTGAGAACAAATAATCTGGACACAGAGCTTCATCTTTCATTTCTTGCTTTTTGTGCAGAAAATAACTTCTGTGCAGAATGAATTGTCAACTGTGTATAACACAAAACACTAACAATCAACATAGTTGTATGAGGCACAACAAGGAGTACAAGAAGGCAGGGGAGAAATAATATCCTACTTCATTAAACTTTAGCAATATGTGACTCAAATATTTCAGTAGTTTAGTGAACCACCGAGAAAAGTTTTCCCCATTAATAGAAATAAAAAAAGAAGTAAAAAAAATGGTGTGCTTGTGTCATAAACAACTTCATCATTGAAAGGCCTGAAAAGACAGAACCCCTCCTTTTGCCAGTGAAACTACTCTCAATCAGGACAAATTTCCAGCTGAAATTGCATTTGAATTGACACCATTACACTTCACTGAAAAATTCTCTCTATATAAGCAGAGCAAACTCTAGGAAATGATAACATAAAAGAGCCCTCCAACAGCTTTCTTCCCTCGATTTCAAGGGAAGTATAATAAAGTAAAATATCTTTTGGAAATCAGACTACTGATGACTGTGCACTTAGAACACTGGGTAATAAAGCTGCTTTAACTTTACAGAAATGGAAACATTTCTGTTGAAATCCTACATTGTTCATCTCTCTGGCTACTTTTCTATACTGAAAGAAAGTATTTCCCTTCGAGTTGAGATGTTATCTCTGAGAAGGAAGAGTTAACACAGAAGAAGAAAAGGAAAAAGGTGGAGATGAAAGAAGAGAGAGAGAGACCATACTGAGTAGGAAATATGGGTAAAAGATGGAAGGACAAATGGCGTGCAGAGTGTTGGGGATGTGAAAAGTAGATTGGTGAGACTGGAACAGGGTACTGACTGTGAAAGCGTGTCTGAGATAAAATTCATAATGTTTCTAACAAGAACCTTACAGTTCTGAGTTGAGATACCAAAATGTGTGATTTGCTTGCTTAAATTGTATCATCCAAGCAGACAACATGTTATACTAGTGTAAGTAAAGCTCTTATTTTTTTTAAGAAGCTGTGTGATACTGTGTCTGGGATCCTGGATGCTAGTAAGACAAATTATGTGCCTACAGTACAACAATACAATGCTTTTATTCATACTAATATAAGAAAGAATTGGGTTGTTTAGGATAACAACTTAAAAATAATTTTAGGAATTTCAGAATTCTCCCTACATACATGTGAAGTCTTTGCATGCAGTGCTAAATTATAGCGGGGCGAAGAACTGCAATTTAACAAATATTGGGGATTATCCACAGTAAAGTCAGTGCAGTAATATTATATCATGCATAAAAGAGCTAATACAAGGTTCACTACAGCATTTGGTATTTTATGTTATACATACCATTTATTCTTTCTCTCTCTTTTTTTTTCTCCCTTCTTTTTCCCCTTTCTTTTTTTTTCCTTTCCTGTTCTGGGATTTTTAGGTAAAGAAAGACAGACATGTAGAAGTGAAAATTAAGTAAACATCATGTGGCCTCTACAAGTACGCTAGAAGAAAAAAAAAAGACTAGAGAAGATACAGAAGCTGCTGAATGGTTCAGGCTGATAAAGGACATGGAAAAGTCCAACACCTCAAGGCCCTTCCTTCAGTGTCTACTGAAGCACAGGTGAGATTTCAGGAATTACAAGACCCTAAGAAAAGAAGGGAAGTCTGCAGCAAAGACTTACCCTCAGTGGTGGAGAATCTGCTCAGGGAATACTTAAAGTAAAATCCACAGAAGCTGATGGGATGCACCAAGGAAAGGTGAGAGGGATACTTGGTGTCATTGCAGGATCACTGGAAATAATGTTTGAAAGGTCATGGCAAATGCTGGAGACTTCTGAGAACTGAAAGACAGAAAATGTCATTCCTGTCTTTAGGAAGAATAGAAATGTAATTAGCAGAGCTACAGATCAGTTAACCTCACCTTGACCCCTGCAAAAGTGATGGAATAAATAGTCCAGGAAACCATCTATTAACATATGAAGGACAAGAGGGTGGGTGGGAATTGCCAGTAAGGAAATCGTGGAGTATTCGTGACTGATCAGAAATATTTCTGCAATGAGACGACTGGGTTGGTGCATACAGGTTGAGGGATTTGATTTGACCTCAGTACGGCTTACAGTAGTGTATCCCATAAAATCCTCCTAGACAAACTGATGAAGTATAGGCTAGATAAGTGAATGGTGAGGTGTTTTGAAAACTGACTAAACTGTTGGGCTCAAAGAGTTGTGGTCAGGAGCATGAAGTGCAGATGAAGCCCAGGCACTAATGGTGTACTTCAGTGGCTGATACTGGGGCCAACAAAGGGGAATTGTTGATGAACCACATGCTTATGCTGACATTCAGAGGGATGGCAGTAACCTGAAGAAACAGGGAAGAAATAATGGTCTGTACTCCTAAAGGCAGTACACCTGCACAACTGCCAGCTGGTTGGGAAGCAGCTTTGCAGAGAAGGCTCTGGTGGTCTCAATGGACAATGAGCCTGCAACATGCCCTTGTGGCAAGGAGGGCAAACAGCCTCTCCAGGGCTGCACCGGGAACAGCACCACATTGCCTGCAGGTTGAGGGTGTGAACCTTTGCCTGTCCTCAGCACTAGGGAGGTCACGTAGGGAATGCCAAGTCCGGTCCTGAGCTTCCTGTCATGAGCAGAACCTGGACATAGTGGAACAATCCAGTGAAGAGCCACAAAGATGATGAAGGTATTGGAACATGTGAGCTACGTAAAGAGGCCGAGAGAGATGGTGTTGTTCAGCCTGGAAAGATAACAGATCACGGGCATCTTATACATATGTATAAATATGTTGTAGGGTAGAAACTAAGAACGTGGACACAGACTCTTCTGAATGGTGTCCAGGGACAGGGCAAGAAGCAACAAGCAGAAGTTGGAAGAGTGAGGGCATTCACGTATGATAAAGAACAGCTCTAACATGGAATAGTAAATTTTCCCTGTACATAAATACTAAAACAATGAATGCATGTAATGATTAAACATTGATTAACAACCATTATCCAGTACCCTTTACACTTCAGCTATACATTTCTGTTAATTTTGACAGGACTACAGACACCATTTAAGCCTCCCTTGAAACACACACTTCTCTGCTAGCAAGTTTTCATTTGAATTGGGTATTTGAAAGGCTGACAAGTCTTCCATTTGTTGAGGAGAAACTGTGCTTTGTCAGTAGACTTCATCTAGACTTAGACTGAATGATCATAAAAAAATTCTAGCGCTACGGAGAAATTAAAAGAAGTGTGGCATTTCTAAATGCCCTTGAAACTAATTCAGAAGGTGGTGTCATTTGTGTTAAAATTCTTCTACATATGTGCAGACAGTAATGTTGGGTCTTTACAAAACAGGTCAGATTTGAAATGCAAAATTCCTGTTTATTATTTTTTTGACAGCTTCTTTTTTCCTTACTTCCCATTTTTAGTAAGAAACCTGGACAAGAATGTATTTCTTCCCCCCAACTCTGCTGCTTTCAGCACAGCTGTTGCTTTCTTCATGATCATTTAATGAACCAGGGAAGTAAGGCCAAATGAGAAAATGCGTAATAGCATGGAAAGAAGAAGAAATCTTTATACAGATAAATAAAATTTAATCTGTGAGGAAAATAATTGATGAGGCAGGAATAGCTGTGAGCATTCCTGTAAATCCCTCAAGGAATACTGGCAAACAACACTACAATTCCTAGGAGACTTTCCTGTGTATCATTAAAAGATAACGTATGCAATTCACATCTAGAAAAGTCAAGGGATTTTTTGAAAGATTAGAAGTGGTTTTTTTCAAGATTGAAAATAAACATTTTATCCTGAAAGGAAACATCATAATGAAAGATTTAATGCCCACAAGACTAATCAACTTTAAAAAGCAAACAGAAAAAAACCCCTACTTTCCCCTTGAATCTTTTTATGCCGCTAAGCAGAGAGTTAGTTAGAAGATCCTTGACAGCAGTTCCAGGTCCAGACTACAACACATAGCTCTGATCTTTTACTGTCTGACAGTGCTAAGTTTAGCACTTACATTGTTTGAAAATTTTTTTTTTTGGGTCTATTTTCTAGAACACAGGAGGAAAAAAAATAGGAGGCTTGTCAAAGGATTAGGAAAAAAACTTTCTGGAGCAGTGCTTTCTCTGTTTCTCTGCCAACCTACTTTGAAGTATTAAGATGCAAGGAAGAGGGTCTTCTTGAGTGAAACCCAACAAATTTTTTTAATCTTTTAAAGGTTATGCATTATGTGTCCACTTTCACATCTCAGAACGAATAAAGTTTAGGATGGATTTTCAGTGAAGCATGTTTTTAAATGCCATGATACTTTAGTAAGTAAATAATTAAAAAAAAAATATTAAACATTTAAAGAGTAGGTTGTGAGCCCTTCATTGTGCCTGAGTAGCATTTGCAGCAGGTGGAACTCACCCTGCCTGTGTCCATGGGGTAGGGGTAGGTAGAGACCTGCTCCTTCTACCACCACCGGTGACGTTTTCCTGAATAGAAAGGGGCAAAGAGTGAACAGAGACTACATCCAGCCTCAAGTAAAAATCTCAAATTCAGCAGCTCAAAAAGCTGTGGCTAGGAAATGCTTGCTTGATTGACTTCTTTTTCTTCCTTTTCTTTCTATTAAATTTACATTTTAGGAAGAACTCAAACAAATTGAACCACCTTCCCAGTGCCTGGATCAGACAGGATCACGTAGGACAGATATCAGCCGCATCAGGTAGTGTTGCAAGATGTCTAGATTCATGGTGGATGAGCACTGGGCAACCTTATATGGAGCAGAAATGGAGCCAGCAACTCCAGCAAAAGGAGCAGTGCCAACTGCTTCCCGGATAGAGGGAGGAGCACAGATCAGACTCGAGCTTTGCTGGTCTCTTTTTAAAGGGCAGTAAACCTAAGCCACATAAAAATCCTCTATTTTCTTGGTGAAGTTTTTATTGCTTTGTCAACTTTCCTCATGGCAGAATCTAGCCCTCATTAGCTCTGTGTTAATGAGACATTGCTAAAGATAGATGAGAATTACTGTTCTCATTGAATAGCAATTTCAGCAGGCTGCATTGATATCTTTATGTAGGGGTCATGGAAATAATATTAAAAAGACAGCCACGTAAAACACTTAAAATACTGAAATTACTTACTGGTGTGATACTGACTATGCAATGTAGAAGACTTATTAAATAAATCTGCTCTAATTTCTTTTTGTGAGAAGGATCATCTCCCAAGTCCTGCAGTTTTATCTGCCTGGTCATGTTCGTGGGCAAGCAGCTTTTACTCAAGGAAATGGGACACTGGGTTACTACTTCAGACCAGGATTTGGGTGGGCTTTTCATTTGTCTTTCCTTACTCACTTTAAATCTGGTGAAAGAAATGCATTACTTTTATTTTGGCTAATGGACTTTAATGAAAGTGAGGCTGTGACTTGGCAAAGAAGTGCAAGCTGGAATGTACAGGCATGGAAAAAAGCCTGGAGAGAGTGATTGAGGACAAATGAAGACAGGTGTTGGTGGCATAAAGAAGAGGAATGCAGTAGGGGATAAGGTTAGAGAGATAGCTTGGGGCAAAACTTTGAGGGTCTTTCAAGGCAAGGACACAGAGTCTGAACTCAGGGTGAGGTATGAGTAAAATTAAATAGGATTAACTTCCTCTGTGAACTCTCCAAATATACATTAACAAATTTGGCACTTCTATTTTTTAGAAGTAAAATTTAAATAGACAGAAGTTCAGTATTTTAGTCAGACAGATTCTGATCTGCTCTCTGAGAACAATTAATATATCTTAAGTGTCTTAACATGAAACAAAGTAGAAAAAAATATAAGCAGATGCACTCCAGAAGCTAAAACAAGCTGAGGAGAAGAGATTCCAGGTACAACGGCCATGTTGTGCAGTTTCCAATTGATTATTTGTTCAAGGGGTAGAGACTTTGGAGCCATGTACTCAGGACCAGCCAAGTGCTCCAACACTCAGAACTTGCTCCCCTTTTCCATCAGAAGCTGTGTCTTCTGCAAAATCCTAGAAAAGAGAATGAGGGTAGGAGTAAAGCAAGAAGTAGAATAAATGCTGAAATAAATGTTTGCCAAAGCCTGAAGACAGCAGTTGCTGCGAACCTGCAACTAAAACTAGTATTCATGGAAAAACATTTGTTTCTGTCTCTCTAAACTACAGAAAGAACTGATGCAAGTGCTGCAAGTCTTATCGCGTCTTGAAATAATGGATTATGGTTTTACCGTCTTTTCATAGGGTCACTTAGAAATGTACAGGACAGCTTTCGTATGTGATTAACAAGTTTTGGCAGATATGAGGTGGTGCATGGTTCTAAATTTGCCTTAATTCAATTAGTCTCAAATAGCTAAAAATATCTGGAAATCTAAAAGAAGGCTAGCCTTCACTTAAAAGTTGGTATTTTTACCTGAACAAGGTTCAAACCCATAAGAATATGTTTGAAATATATACAGAGTAAGCTACCAAAGACTTGTAACACAAACTCAAAACTATGTCATCAGCTGGGGAATAAAAGGTAGATAAAAGTTTAGAGAAGACACCCCGGTGGACAAAAAGCTCAATATGAGTGAACAGTGTGATGCTGCAACAAAGAAGCCAACAGGATGCTGGGCTGCATCAACAAGGGCATCACCAGCAGAGAGAAATAAACTCATTATCCCTCTCTGCACAGCAGGCCACACCTCGAATAATGTGTTTAGTTTTGGTCCCCACTATAAAAAAAAACCAAATAAAAGAAGTGGATAGGCTAGGGAGGGTCCAGAGAAGGGCCACAAATGAGAACAAAGGACCAGGAAGCCTGCTAGAACAGGAAATGGTGAGAGAGCAGGGTTTGTTCAGCCTTGAAAAAAGAAGACTTCAGGGTGGCCTTAGCACCATGTTTCTGTATTTAAGGGGTAGCTACAAAGAAGATGGAGACTCCCTTCTCACAAGGAGTCACATGGAAAAGATGAGTGCTAACATGTAGAAGTTACTAAGTTACTCCTGAAGAGATTCTTAATGGACACAGGATGAAAATTTTTCACAGTAAGAACAATCGGCCATTGGAATAATCTCCCCACAGAAGTGGTGGATTCTCCAACATTGGACATTTTAAGATTCAGCTAGACAGGGTGCTAGGCCATCTTGTCTAGACTGTGCTTTTGCCAGTACAGGTTCTATGATTCTCTGGTTCTATGATTTTTCTAGGGAGGCTATCCATATCTAACATTCAAGAATGTTAAAATGGTTGTATATGTTCACCATTATTCCTCAGCAGAATATCACCTCATATGTAAATGCCTCTTGTCAAGACTGGAATTTTCTGCATGAATCTACTGGATTTGATTTGGGTTTCATTGGACTGGTTCCTTGTATCTAGACCTGAGTAAGTACCAGAGAGCAGACAGACAATTGTTCTAGTTTTCAGTGCAGCCACCTTACATACAGAAAAACGGATTTTCAAATCATTGACTTAAAGGAGGTAATTTGTTGGAACTCTTCTACATCAAATGACTACATCAGAGAAAGATTCTACAGCCCTACAACCCAATTTTTGATGTCAGAGACACATTTTGAAGCTCCTGCTCTCTCTGCAGGAGAGGTCACTGACTTAAGGCTAGGACAATAACATCCCATGTTTCCATTGAGGACTTCTGCTGTTAGGCTGTTGTATGGAAGGAGATGTGGCAGCAGATGATGTAAATAATTGTGATCGGTCCCTTCAGATGCCACTTTCTATACTGTATAACTAATTACATAAGAATTTGTTTTCACTAAGATGGCTGGGATCTAGATAGCAAAAATGGGTTTGAAATATCAGCTCTGACCTGAAGAAACAAAGATCCTGAATTGTTTTAGTTCCTACCTCTCTCCCTTCCTGTGGCTACCTTTCAAAGCACTATGGCAAGGGGTTTTTTGCTGGTAAAAAGATGCCTTTCATATTTTTAACTTGGTCTGGAATATACCTGAGATTTCTGTGTAGAAAATCTGCACCAATATTTAGAATGAAGACTTTAAATTGACAAAAAAATTGTATATGGACAAATATTAGACATTTTTGTAATTTTCCTGCAAGGTGGGATAAAAGGATTTTTTCACGTAAAGTATTTGTTTGTCATTGTATAAGATAAGAATAACTGACTTGTCTAAATTTATCTGTCTTGTGAAAGAGTAGTAATTCAACCTGTAGGCTCTGATCACACAGTACATAATCTTTCCAACCAGAGCAATCTTTCTTTCCTAATCACACTTTTCAAAGCCTGTTTTTCAGCAACACTTCTTCCACTGTGAAATGCTGCCAGGGATAGAAAACAATGCAAATTCATGCTAGCATATTTTGATAGTAAAAGAGCAGCTCTCTTTCCCAGACTTGTGAGACAAAGATAAACACATACATGTGTACTTGGAGAGCAATAGATATGTATATGTTTTTATGTACATGTTTATGTACACAGATTTATACATACACACATACAAAGACACTACATTTACGGTAAATATAACGGACCCTACTGCTTTAGATCCTACCAATTGCACTGGCCTTGCCTCCTTTCAACTGTAAATGCTTTTCATATCTGCTGCTTCTGATCAGCAAACCAGCAGTATCTTTTCTGGTTCAGATGTTATCAGCATGATACTTTGAGGAGGCATCTGCAATTGGATATTGCTTCAGAAAAGCCATAATCTGTAATTAGTGACGTCAGTCAACTTATTAAAATGTAATTACAGAAAGCACTTTAATAATAAAACACTAGAATGAATATTACAGGTCTTTTTCAGTACCATAAGCACAGTGAAAAAAGCCTGTTACCATCTTTCTCTTTTGGTTTTGTGCCTGATTGATATGGTTTGAGGATTTCATTCATTTACCTATGAAAATCATCTTAACCATAGCTTACAGTTTTATTTCTCAATAAATTCAACTGGCTTAGAAGTTGGTAAAGTCATTAGAAAAAAATTTAAAAAGCCTTTGCCATATTATTTGGTGTCATATCAGAGGAAATCATCCTGAAAACTGTGTGCTTACTGAAGATGTCGAAAGCTAAGGACTCAATCTGAAGCACACCCACAGAGACCTTCATGGCAACTGAGGATGGACATAAAAATAAATAAATAAATGCAAGGAGATATAATACTGAGACAGGATGAGTCATTTTGTATCAGTCAGTGCCAGCTCTACATTTGCATTGTGGAAGGTCAATTATCTCACACTGAAATATAGCTGAAACTATGAACTCAGTAGCTCTGGGCATTTAACACTGTTTAGATCTGTACTTTAACACTTAATTTAGCATTTTTCCTGAAGGGAAATGATTAATAATTGCATTCAGTGAAGCACACACTTTAAAAGATTGACCCTTACAAGCTGTTGTTTTTTTTAGGATTAGAAAAAAGTAGCTGTTTCCTCAGACAGTATCCACTTATTTTACATTTTTTACACTTTACAAAGCTGCCAAACGTAACATGCTAAAGGCAAAATTTTAAAGATAATTAGAAGAGTACTTTACAATTATGTTTTAGACCATTCAGCAACAAATAAGATGTTATTTGATGTTGAGTCTGATATTGATGAAAGTTCAGACTTTCCTCCTACTGTATTCAGTGCCATGTGTTCTCTACAGCTTAACTGGAGCCAAAGAGCAGGGAGAAAATTACATCTGTTTATTCTTCAGTTTGCATATTGAGACATACACTCTGGATCCCTTTGAGATCCTTTAAATCTTTTTGAAACGGTTCACTCCTACATAGGAAAGGATTCTGGCTTCAGCAATACCTTGCCAGACCTGACATATATCCGAAGTGTATTTTGAGAAACAAGAAAATTTAAGCAATAAGAAATCCTTATTTGGGTCTTCAACCCAGCATTCATAGTTAATGAACTTGCCTAGAGATAAAGTTGACTGGACAGAGAATCCTGCACAAAACGGACAGAGATACTGGTTAGAAACTGTCTCATAATCTAGCTGCTTCTGCATGGAACAACACATGAGTTTCTCTGTCATGATGATGTTCAAGAAAAATGTCATATTTTCATCATATCTCAAGTGTGTATCTCATGTCCTGCCAAGACTGCTCACAGTTGTGTTTGCTGTGTTTGTATATTCCTATATGGATACAATGCATGACAATGTGCACTGAAAGCTTAGCCACCAGCCTCAAATATTTCAAAAGACCCATTTCTGGACAATAACTGTTAGTCCACAACTGCAATAGCTAATCTTGACACTGTGTTAAGTGCAGGAGGCTCTCTGCCCCATGCCAATGCTTTCAGAATACAATGGAAAAATAGCCTGTTCAATCTACTATAAAAGCAAATATTATTAAGCAAATGACCTTTACTGTCTCAAAAAATATTCCTACTCACAAATGTATAGAGAGGCATATAATGCAATTATTAACATGTGATCTACTCTGTAATCTGAGTATGTGGCTTGAATATTATTTTCCAGTATAACTGAACATAATTTTCATCAGCACAGTGGTAAACTAAAAACTGAAATTTGCAGCTGGGCAATGCATAGTGCCATGTTTTTCACTAGAAGGGGAAGGTTATGGTCAGCCAATATAATTTAAAAAACATTATTTATTTTACTGCTAGTGAATAAAATGTGATGTGTGCAGACAGATGTTGCACAGCATACTGTGTGTCATTTCACACATTCTCTGCAGTAAATGAGGCTTCATTGTTTGAAGTATTTACAATGGAAATGAAATGAAAAAAATGCTTGAGAAATACAATCTACATTTCAAGTCTGTAATTATCACCAGATTTAATGACACAGTTCTTTCACACAGTATTCCTTCAGTTCCTTAAAATAAAGCCCAATTCTCTGATGCTTTGCACATGTTTGAAATGAGAACTACATTTTACAGTTTTGCAGTTATAGGTCTGGCTTCTCATCTGCTTCTCTCTGTCTGAACCTACCAGGTGGCACAGAGGAGCGAAAAATGTCTCACCAGCAGGTGATACTCATTGTGACACAGATTCCCTGGATTGCAGGTAAAACTGTTCCCCACCCCTTCTCTCCTATATATTCCTACTCCTTATATTCCTACTTCCTCTAGGGTTAAGAGGACAAGAAATGAGCCAGAAAAACAAGCGCATGCTTTTCTACCTATCCTGCTTAACTCAGCAAGTAAACAGGTCCATTTCCCAGCATGTAAGAGATTATTGTCCCTTGCTGTCACTGCATACATATTTATTTTACACAATTCAGAGTCTGAAGAAACTTAAGTGGGACTTTAGAAATCATATGAAGAGGTAGAATTTGGTCTCTGTTTAACTCACATGAAGATACACTCAATCAATTAGGTGGCCTACATTAGCATTCTGATGCTTGAGGGTAACAGCAGGCACCGAGATGACTATTTCCAGAACCATTAATTTTCAGGAATATTTTTACAGAGACCCTGCAAGGATGCTCCATGGCTTTCTTCATCATGGCTATTTCTGATTCAGTGCTCCAGCTATACAGTGCCAAAACTATTCAAAATCTGTGCCAAGAGGATTTCTGCTACTCTGTAAGTATTAAAACTTCTGAACTGAACTGTCAGTGCCCTACCTGGGTTATTTCCCAAGTTTCAAGCCTCTTCTCATATTAGTAGCATCCAGATTTTTTGCTGTTGTTGCTGTTTTGTGTTGACATTCAACTGTTTCTATGACTAAATTTTGAATGCTTACAGACCATTCTGTTACAACAAAGTGGTGGATGACACTTGCTTCTCTGAAGACCTTAATTTGCTTCAGTTGAAAAAGGAAAGGAAATACCATCCAAAATATCGTACAAAAGTCCAAATCATCATGCTCATCCAATACTAACTCCCACTAACTCCTTTTAGCAAAACTGATTAACAGAATAGAACAATGAAAATCTTTTCCATGATGCCATCAGCCGCAGACACATACTTATCAAACAAAGGATAAGTCCAAGGTGAATAAAGTAAAAGTCCACAGTAAGACGATTTCCTTTAAAATTATGATCAAAGGTTTATTCCTAAAAAAATTCTAATGGAAGAACACTTCAAAATCATCACACAGAATAACCAAATAGTCTCACCTGAAATATAGCTTTACAGCCATTTTGTCCTCCTTCTAACAGACTTGTAAAACAACATTTCATCCCAGCTATCTTATTTAAGAGGTATAATATTGATCATTCCCAGTATGCCAATTAATCTTTCCAAAAAGTTTAGAGGAAATGTAGCTATATTTATCTCTAAATCAATATTCAGTTTTCTAGTTATAGTAATTATTTTGACTTAATGCAAGTTTAGATGGTTCAAACTTACACAAAAGAGAATTTGGGATTGCAAATGATGAATAAATACTTACCTGGTGTGTCAAGAGGAAGATGGACATAATGTGTTTTGTAACAGGGGATATTAAGACACTAGGATAAAATGAAATATAAGAAACAGCTTTTCATCTGTAACCAAAATAAAGGTTTGTAGATTTCAAGTGGTACCAAACACAAAAAAATTTAGGATACCTATATAAACATCCACTTTAAACAAGGTATCTTCTAGAGAAAAGTAATTTTGTTCCTTTATTTTTTAGATATTCTCAGAAGTCATGTATATTTACGTTTTCCAAACCTTAATATTCAAAATACAAAGACATGATATGTTTTGTAAAAATATTAAATGCAGTGAAGTTACTGAATGTGAACTGAACGAGCTGACATTTTACAATAGAATTCTAAAATTGTTTATCAAGCTTTTCGGTTGACTTGTTTTGTTTAAAGGTATGTTACCAACTTTCATAGCACTTAATGACTCTTACTAGGGACATGAATTGAAACTGTGGCTAACACCTGAAGCTGAGTCTTTCCTGCATTGTTAAATGTTGCTTGCTGTGTAAATAAGGCCTGTCAGAAATCACTCACTACATTTGGGCATTTTTCAGTCTCAGAATTCCTCTTTTTTCTCAATAATGTCGTAATGGTCTCATTGGTTAGAATAAGGCTTTGTGCTGTCTACTTCCAAGATTCTTCTGGTATCCCATGGCACAACTGTCATGACAGATCTCTAGCTTTATTCTCACCACAGTTCCCATGTATTTCCATCTTCTTTTTGGATAGAGTTAGATAAAAAATTGTTGAACACTAGTCTTATTAACATTTCTCACACATTGATTCAAGGTAATATCAAGCATTTTTTAAAGGTGTTTTCTTTAGGAAGAAAGTCTGTATCTTTAATGGATTTACATCCTTCCCATCCACATGTTAAAATGAAAATAACATCTGAACTGCAATTTTCAGAATTTTGTCTTTAAATAGTAGATGTTCAGAAGCCTGATTTTGTTTAGGATGATGATTGATCACCTTTCAAGTTGATGTTCTTCTCCTTTCAAAACACCCTATTCGTTTGAATGTGACTGCCACAATACACAAACTGCTTCATCCCTTGTATTCCCCTGAAGCACAGGAAGCAGCACAGGTTGCAAACTGACAGAGCTTTGACTAGATGCTCTGAGCTAATTGCTGTGTCCATTTTCTTGGAATGTCAGATTGGATTTTCTACTTTGGTTAAGGAAAGATGTCAGCAGACAATCCTCCTACCTGTAGCAGGGCTCTCCAGGCACAAGCAGCAAGGATCACTTTGAACAAGAGCAGTCACTACCTGCTTTCCAGTCAGGCTTCCCTTGTGGTGACTGTCTTTCAAACAGCAATACAACAGACAAAATATATTTAAACTTCCTACTGTAAAGCTTCAAAAGAATTGCCAGGAATTGTCAGAAGCATCATATGTCATTTCTGCAGCTGGTTTTACTTTGTTTTTCCTTAGCAAGGCAAAGAAATATGAATTGTTTTTTTACTCGAGTGTCTGTTCAGCTGGTAGAGTGGGAACAAAAGTAGTAAGTTTCATATATTTTTCTCAACTTAATTTTGCAAGGGTATATCCCTCTGAATTACCCCCAAAATAACCCTGATTAATTGACTTAAAGCCTCAGTATAATCTCTGATGAACCTGAAAGGTATGCACACTGCTTTATTCTGCACAGGGTATGTGATAGCATGTGTGCTCCTATTGTTGTTTTATGCACCTAGAACAGAATATCAGATCAGGAGGTCCCCAGTTCTCCCTGGGCTTTTGGTATTTGCACGTTACCACCGTGCAACGAGAACATAATGGTCTTAAAGCTTTTTTTTTTCTTTCCTTTTTTTTTTTCTTTTTTTTCCCTTCCCCAAAAAATGCCCTATGATAAGGAAACAATCTATTCAGAATTTGGGATGATATGGGGCAGCTACAGTTTCTTTGCAGCTGCATAAGGCATTATAATCTCTTGTTTATTTCTATTAGACAATAATCTGTGGTTTTAATCAGAGTTTCAGTGCAATTTAAAAGTGCCTGTCTGAGGGATAAATTATGGAAAGTACCAAACTGGCACTAAGAAACCTCCTCCTACGTGTCTCTCCTAATTCCAGGCTTACGACAAACACATTTTGGATTAGGTAAATGGACGTATACAGCTATTGCAAGAGAAGTATGTATTCAGACTGTGTGTGGTGGTAGCAAAGGGGCTGGGCATGTTGCCTAATAGCGTTAAGAGGAAGGATGAGGAGGAGTGGAGGGAAGGAAATTTCTAGTGGAATTCATAGGGGAAATTTCTAGTGGAATTCATAGGGGAAAAGGTCCTGTATCTTTTGTATTTATCTAGCATTTCTCATCCAAGAAC
This sequence comes from Platysteira castanea, assembly GCA_013397175.1. NCBI lineage: Eukaryota > Metazoa > Chordata > Aves > Passeriformes > Platysteira > Platysteira castanea. Next base: position 288,190 of record VYXC01010966.1, read on the forward strand.
ATCAGAGCCTTCAGTCTTGGATGAAAAGAGAAAAAAACCTTCAAGATCTTACTGCTACAAGCCTTTATCTAAAGGAGAATTAAACCCATGAGCGTTACCAGTAACAGGGCCTAAATTTGCAGATGATCAAAGGCAAGCGATCAAAGCAAATAAGCAATATCTCAAGCAGGTTGGGATAGTGCCTTCCCACACACCTCTCTAAATTATTACTAAACAATGTTTTTGCAATCTGGAAGAGATGTTTCCCACAGAAAATATATACTCTAGGCAAAGCATATTTTGACAAAATATGGCAAAAACCGCTCTCAGGTTTATGGAACAGGAGAGATATGCTAGTATACTTAAAAGGCAGTCCTAAAAATATGATATATTAAAGAAGTATAAATCAGTAATTTCTGTCAGAATACTTCAAATTAATTTGCTGAGCTTTGTTACAGTCCCAGTGAGATGGCTCATGAACAGATTTTCCTTCTTGTGATTTCTGAAAGTCACAGGCCATACCCACTTATGACCTAGTCTGATTTGTATCTTCCTGCAGCGCATGACATAAGCAGGACATGGCTAAATTTTGCTAGTATAAAGTTGATTTGACATGCTAATGACAGTGCAAATAAATGCTGACTTGACAACAAAACATCTGACAACAAAAAGAACGAAGACCTCTAACCATAAAACAAGACAAAAATGAGAGAAAAAAAGGCTTCGCAAATTGTGTTAATTGCATTAATATTTAAACAAACTATTCTTTCAAAATTACACATTTACAAAAGGGTCTCCTGAGCCTACTTAAAAGTTATGAGGGGGATTATTATTTAAGCAGAAAAATGTTGACTTAAAAATGCAAAGTAGTTATATAAATCAAATGTGTGTAGGGGCTGATTAATGCACACCTTCAGTACATTAGGGGCTCTCCGCATAGATAGAACCTTGCATATTCATCTAAGGTATATTTTAATCAGAACTTTTGCACAGTTTGTCACCTATTTTCTAAATCAGTATTCCCTCTTGAGGGTTATGGCTATTTGCTCATCATTACTGTCATTAAAACATGTGCTTTTTAATGCCAAGCAATTAGCAAAAATTACAGTAAAAGGTTTTGTGTGCAGTTCCAATTGAGAGATGAATAACCTTCGTAGCAATATAGTTAAATTTTAGTCTCTTCCAGTTTATTCTATGAATACAAAGCTTCTCTAGAGTCTGTGGCCATAAAATAATGCCTCTGCTTTAGTAACGTGTCTTACAACTTTTGTCAGTCTTGCAAATCTGTTTTAACATCTGAGCTGGTAGGACAGAGATCTAAGAATCCAAGTGATAAATAAAGCAATAGTGCTAAATCCCCATTTCCCTTGACTAGGACAGTAGCCTGATTCTCAACAAGGACTTTGATTTATGGAGACAAAAAATATTTCTCATCAGATTTAGGGAAAATAGTAAGGAGGAGGAAGATATTTTTACATTTGATAACAATTCAGATACACTAGAAAAAGAAGAAAGTAACTTCTAGGAATGGTAAATGCATTCATACATTTAAAAATGGAACCCGAAGGTATATTCTCATTGTTAAATCAAGTATTCAAATTCTGTTATAAAGACATCCACATTTATACTGAACATGTTCTTTCTGAATTACAACATGTTCACCTCTGTGATTCTAATCTTGTGATCGTCCTTTTGTCTTGTAAACTCAGTGGACTCTGCAACGAAAACATTCATCAACATGATGACTAGGGTAGGGTCAAAGTGCAAATCATGTTAATCAATGAATATTAATTTCAGATATAAACCTATATATGTTTATTTATTTATGTATATACATTTAGACACACAAGCAGACAGGGAACAGATATGCACATGTACATTCTTCGAAAATCAAATTACTTCAATATCACAGAGTAGGCAAAGAAGAATGCTGGCTTAGATGCTTACAAAAATAATTTAACTTTACTTTTATCTATTTTGGATTTTTGAAAGAAGGGGATTGAATGTGAACCACTAGCAAATATGACAATGCAATATATTTAATTTTGTTACTGTATAAAATAGTAGTCTAAGAACTATAATAATAAAGAATTATAATAATTAAAAAGTAGTTTAAGATCTCCACTGGCAAATTCAGTAACATATTTTAAATGAGCAATACTCTAATCTAGATTATACTTTCTGTTTATATACATATATTTGAACATGCTATAATATATTTAATTTTTTTTTCATCTGCTAATGCATTGCATGTGAATCTTGTATCCTATCAGGAGTTTCCTGAAGGATGTAGCATAATAGTTCTTGATCATTCTAAATTCATACTTCTGTGTTTCAAAAAACCATCACTTTCTAGAATACCAAGCTTTAAACTCATGTAAATTAAATACAGTTATGGAAGACAAATCACCCACAGTAATTTGAATCTTATACTAGAAAAAAAATCAAAGGATAAATTAATTTAGCTTTAAAAGAATACTTGTGGCACTGAAGCTACAGGTAGAATTTTTAAAAGCGAGGAATGAATCCAGTATATAACTTGACAGACAGTCATGGCAGGTAATAACTAACAAGTATTGGTTCAGAAAGCAAAGATAATAAAATGTAAAGGGACCAAATGATGGACAGTCAAGTTTTTTTTAAAGCCTTGTAAATGTTAATGCTGTCTTAGTAATAGGTGACGCAGCATGATGCCTGCAGATGATCTGTTAACTACAGAACTCCAAATGAATGGTATCTTAACAGAGGGAAATATAATTCCTCACATTCTATTTTTACCCTAAAACAAGCAAAAATGTTTTATTATGTTATCCTAACTCCAGTTTAATTTGTACGCTTAGTCCTAAAAAAGGTTCTTTCTGCCTTTAGTGTATACCTAGGACTTTTTGGCTAAATATAAAAAAATAAGACTCATCTACATCAGAAGTGAAACACCACACAGTGGCACTGAGGAAAATGATACACAATCTAAGTGGCTCTTTTGACATATTTAGTAATGTTTGGAAACGAACGAGCTGTTGGTCGACTAAAATACCGGATTTCTCATAGTGAAGTTTCTCTAAAGTTTGTAGATTTTTCTTGGCTTAATTATTATTGGGTTATTTTCTTGGGCTAGTTCATAGAATCAGTGACTGCCCTGTGATAGGAATTTCAATAATTTGTGTGGCTCAGCTATCTTTTCATATAATAAAAAAATGTTTTCATCTTTCATCATATTTACCTCAGAACATCATTGCTTTATCTTTACCATTTTTTAGTCTATGTTATTGTTCTTTCAGCTAGGAGGAAAAATCCAACAGGGCAGTGGGGAGAGTAATATCGCTTTATCTTTGAGAAACTAATCCAATCCTTTAGGTGGAGACAACTCCTGGTAGCTTCAGTGACAGCTGCAGCTGTTTACACTTTTGGGCAATTTGGGCAGGGCTAACAGCACGGATATTAAATTCCCCTGGAATTTCTTATTACTAAGATTTTGTGCTCAATTTCTTACACTTTGCCAAATCAGAGATCACGATTCTACGTTCAGACTTTAGCTTTTAGCTCTGGGCTTAGTTGCACAACTTTGTAACTTCAATAGGCCTGGCTTTCCAGTGCCTTGATTTGGGGTTAGGATTTTCACCACAGATTTCAGTACTGGATTCCCAATCCATATAACTGTTGTTTTATAGCATACATCGATCAAAATAGGTAGAGTGTAGTCTAAAACTGGTGACAGTGCAGTTTAACCCTCTTTTTAAAAAGAGTAAAAGGAAGCAGAGTAAATCACATCAGTAAAAGGTTTCTTAAGCTGCACTGCTGATTTGCACGAGCACAAGTGGAGTCAGCAGCTGCAGTCTCCAAGACAAAGATCATCACGGAATAAAAAATAGTACAAAGAGGTGATTATTACATCTGGAGAATGGCAGTTTAGCAAATAAATGAAGAAAGGCAAAACAGTTTCACTAATGAAACAGCAATATGTTGAGTTTGAAGTGTTTCACTGGAGATACCTCAGATTGGACTTTTTTTTTTTTTTTTTGTCTACTCCAAAGCAAGATAGGTGATTTATACCTCAATTTCTGTTAGAAGCTCCTTGGGCCAAGGATTCTTTTGGGACAGTTGGAGCCCATAGGAGAGACCTATGAAAAAAAGCTAGTGCCTCCAGAGAACATCTTTAGACTCTCAGGACCCTGTAAAACACTAGAGTTTGAAGCAAATGTTTTCTGATAAATTGTCATTCCTAGCACTGATGCCTTTGGGGAATATAGTTCTTTCTAGACATGTCCCATTGGGTGTTTCTGAGAGAGCTATCTTACACTTTAAAAAATTTGGATATGCAGACACACACAAAAGTGGGAACCCATCAGAAAAACTGGATATGATTTTTTTCCCATATCAGTTCAGTTCATAAAAGAAAGAAAACATCTATTCAAGATTCAAGAGAATTGTTTTAATCACTTTGGAGCGGCCAGAATATCGAAAACAATGACCTTCAGTCTTATGCCCTTGTAGACTTTACAAAAAGTGCAATTATCTTCCCCAAATACATCTTATATCATATCTTACTGCATAAATGAACAGCTTTCTTTTATCTAAAGATAAGTGGGCATGGGAATTTTAAAGACAACACGAAAACAATATGGGCATTTCAAAACAAACCATGAAAAATAGACTGCACCTCCTACTCAAAGCTGCAACAAACATGATAAAATGGGTAAAACCAGATATTCTTACAGAGAGAAGACAGATATTCAAGGCTCAGAAGAGAGAAGACACACATTTAAGCTAATCTAAAAACAACAGAAATGAAAAAATACATGATTCTTTTTCTGAGAGATATCTCATTATTCTTTAGAAATATTTTTAGAGAAGCTCTGGACATCCTTTGTTGATAAGACACTCAAAGGTTTTGACAAAATAACTCATTTACTTGTTCTTTATGAACAGCCTTGTAGAATGACATTTATCCCAAATCTTTCATATTTTTCTTAGCCTCAGTCAGTGCTGTGATCGCTCAAACTTTGGTGTCATCAGAAGTTAACACTTGAAAACATAAACCTCATTTGTGCATACAGAAAGAGGAAGGATTTTTTTATTCACTTGCATACAAATAGTGTACAAAACAGCAGTTAAAACAGTGTTCTTCATAAAAACATGCCTAATTTGCAATGTTTGATCATGTGGAGTAGCCCTTAAGCGACTTGCTCCAGAAGCACTGATGTTATCCATACAGCTGCATGGAAAAGTAACACTTAAGTTTTGCAGAAAATAAGAGTTGTGTTTATGAGTTGGAGAAAAACATGTTCAAAAGCCTTTTTCATAAATGGAAGAAAAATCCTACTTCCATCTCCTACGTCATTAAAATTTACACACATGAAAAAAAATCACTGTTGTGAAAACCTGTTTTCTCAGGAATGTTTTCCTTCTTTCTTTTTGGCTGAAATGGGTTCACTGAGATTATGTGTACTACACAAAGTATTCACAAAGGTGGTATCTCTAGAATCAGTTATACAAAGCGCTGAGTAACACTGATGTCTACTGGAGTCAACAAGTGTTAAAGCTTAAAAATGAACTGTAAATGTAACATAAAATTTAGCCCTTGTATGTCAGTTTTTTTCCAACAACGAAAAGACACATTTCTGCATTTCTGGGAATGTAGGGGCAAAGGAAAGCCTTCTTTAGACCCCATTAATAAGCAATGAGTGCAAAAAGATCAAATACTGCCAAATAGGGCCATGGTAATGTCTGTTTTTGCTGAAGGAGAATCTTTTTTAACTGAAGGAAAAAAATCTTTTTTAACTGAAGGAAGATCTTGAGAAAAGTACTGCTAGTCTCTTCTGTCACTGACAGCAATATTTATTATTTACAGTTTTCTAAGTTTTTTTACATATTTCTCAGGTTGTGGGGTTTTTTCTACTTAACAAAGGAACATTTTAGTCTGATGTAAAAATAGGAAAGAGTATTAACTTTACATTCCTATTTTTATAGAATCATTTAGGTTGGGAAACACCTCTAAGATAATTAAGTCCAATCATTAAACTAATGCTGCCAGGCCCACCAGTAAACCATATCCCTAAGTGCCACATCTCCAGGGATGGTGACCCAACCACTTCCTTGGGCAGCCTCTTCCAATGCTTACTAACTCTTTTGGTAAAGAAATGTTTCCTAATATCCAATCCAAACCTCCCTTGGTACAACTTAAGGCTGTTTCCCCTTGTCCTGTCACTTGCTACCTGGGAGAAGAGACCAGCACCCCACCTTGCGCCAACCTTCTTTCAGGTAGTTATAGAGAGCAACAAGATGAATTGAGAAGACCAGACCAAGTGGAACCCAGAGTTGCACCTGTGTGCAGCCAGACAAGAAGACAACCTTCCCAGAACATTACCAGAGCTCTGTATTCAGTTTCCAGGCCTGCCACAAATTCTGCAAATGCCAGCAAGCTACATACTGTCCAGGTCCCAGATTTTTCTCCACAAAACGTGAGGGAGATATTGCATCTTTCCCCCTACTGTCTACCTCTCTTGCTTAGTGTGGTCGCAAGTTTTTCAAAGAAGAGGCTGTGAAATTGAATGGTTCTTAACCAAATTATTAGTGTGTATGTAATAAGAAAAGTTCACCCACAACAGGAAAAACCTTGCTTAGAAAACCCACGTCTGAACTATATTTTTACTAAATTAACAGTGCTAATTTACTAAAAACATTAAGTTATTGATTGCAAGTCTACTACTGGTTTTCAGGCCAAAGCAAGAGGGCTGTTGTTTGTTTTTTAGTCAGCTTTAAGGAAAAGGCTAGGAAAAATACTATCTTATATGCTAATAGGATTTAATGCTAGCCCCACTGAAGCAGAACTCCCACTGACTTCCGTGCTGCTAAGATTTTAACCAGTGTGAAAATTTCTTCTTTGAATATTTCTACTTTGATTCAAGTTTCCAAAACAGCTTTGAAAAACAAATGCAAATACCTTCATATATAAGAATTAACATCTGCATAAAAATTGATTCATACCACTCTCCACATAACAAAATTGTAGCATGAGTATGTACCTATTTTCCAATGCTGATCAACTAGAATAAAATGCAAATTTCTAGTTAGCCAAAGGGAAGAAATGTGCTATCATTACTATCAGTACAGAAATCCTACTACAAACAAGCAATAAATAATGTCAGGAAATGTCAGTTTCAGAGGGGATGTCACCATGGAAAATAAGCTTATGAAGTGCTGAAATATAAGTGGTATTGCTTCTAATTTTGAACTTAGATAGTAAAAATCAAGCCAGTTTAAAGGTATATTCCACTGGAGACAGAGTGAATACACCTTAAGATAGGAAATTCAGATAGAATCATTACTTCAAAATGAAATATTGAATATGAAAATGGATGTCTGAGGACTTAAGGATTTGAGAATTTTAGGCACTGAAGATATAAAAAAAAATACAGCACACACAAGCTCACTGATAATTCACAAGCACATTTCACCAGACTCAGGAAGAAATAGTACAATGACTCTAACATGACTCCTCATGTTAGAGTCATTGTACTATTTCTTCCTGAGTCTGGTGCACTGATTCATCTGAAGTAAAAGCTAACATTTTACTTGTTTTCTAAGTAAAAATACAAGCCCATTTGAGAAAAGCAGATTTAATTCTCTGTCTGTTAACAAGGATGCTGCTAACAGAGTCCCTTTCAGGCCCCAAACAATGCCTGGTCATGTCCGTGTGAATACTTCTGAAAATCAGAAGGTGTTTTTATAGCTAATTCAATGGATCCACTAGTGAACTGTTAAGTTATCCATGTTTTTTTGTTGTGGGACGTATGCCTCTAACAGTGTAAAAACATTTGTTTTCCAAAACTGTTTATTAAAAGTGAACAAAATACTACGACTGTAACATTACAGGTTAAATATCTTATTCACAGAAGAAATAATATCTTTATTTACATGTTCCAGAACCTTCATCTTCCAATAAGCCCAGCAGAATTTCAAGAGCAATGTTTTCAACAAAGGATTCACAGAGGCTATAAGATAGTATTTATACATAGGTTTTTCTAGTCAAATTGAGGACGGCAACTTTAAAACAATTCTGCAAAAGAAGATATAGTACATCTCCAGTTTTAATAATTGCTCGTTTTCATAATTTACAGGAAATACAATTTTTTACATCACTATGTTAACACTCTCATGGTTGAATGTAGTTCAAGTTAAACTTAATTGCTCTTAACTAACTAGGTATTATGTCATGCCGTGTACTGTGGAGGAGGCTGGTACACTTAAATTTGACTTCAAAACACGAGACTTAGAAACATATACAAGCAGCATGTTAAATTTAAAGAGCAGTATCTTTATCAAGTACTAAAAGCTTTAGATGAAAACTGCATTTCCAGTTTGAACCCTTACATTTTCAATACAGACTTAGCGCACTTTTCTTAACATTAGCCTTAGTGTGAACTTCACACATTCTGCATTTTCTGCTGGGGTTATTCCTCAGTTCCTGGCACTGTAGTTTACTTTATGGACTCTCTGAAGGTGATTCTGTTGTCTAAACCTAGGCAAGTAGTTCTGTGTAAGATGGCCTGAGGCATCTGACCCCTCCATCTGCTCTTCCAAAACAAGGCCTCCTCTAGGTCTGTTAGCCCTGTGTGGAAGCCTTGGAAATTCTAGGGTGTCACACACAGCAGTCAGTACACACCTGCCTTCAGAGAACTGAAATGACATCTCTGTCCTCTTTCATGTCTTGTCGATAATGGCAAAAACACTTTCGTCAGTGCACACAAAGGGGGTGCTTTTTTTGTATCATATTTGATGCAAAACAGGAAAGGGATAAATGTACATCTCCCAGTTTATCCTGGTGCAGATTTGGGATCTGGGAGATTCTGCAGCAGGATGTGATAACAAGTAAACGTTCCAGAGTGCTATAGTAAAAAAGCAGTACTTCCAACCTTTTAAACAGAATTCAAGGAATAAAGAAAGGTGACTTAAAGTAGTCCTAAATCCTTACTGTTTATCCCATTTTGACAGATTCTTTCAGCAAAAATATTCTAAACTATAAAATATCTGCAATTAATGGTTTATTTTGTGCTAAATTTTTTAACTGTGGTGACTTCTTTACTGTTCCTCAGGCATGTTAGTAAATCTACCTATCTATCTATTTATCTATATCTATGTATCTATGTATCTATGCATGCATGTATGTATGTATGTATGTATCTATCTATCTATCTACCTATCTATCTATCTATCTATCTATCTATCTATCGATCACTTCTGCAAGCTTATCAAGATACAAGCACGTATTGGGAGAGAACTGCCTGAAAAATTTTAAAATCCTTGATCCAACATATAATTACTATTGTGCAATGTATGGTACAAGGACAGGCTCATCAGATTTTAAACAGCTACTGATTATATTGTAAATTACATTTTTCCCTAGAATTACTGCTAAACCTAGATATTTGACTTGAAAGACCACTCACATTCAGCTTCTCTAAAAAAAACCAGAAATCTAGCACTGGTAAATTTACATGGATAAGTATGTTTGCAGTCAAATGAAGACTCATTCTTTAAGTATATTCAGCAATCTTTGTTATTCCTGAGACAAATGTGATATCTAAATCCAATATTCAATGAGGCAAACACATGGATGAGTTGAAAGAAGCGGGTACCAAGCTGGAGCTTTTATTCGATGAACACGAAGAGTGTTTCTGTTATGCCTAGAGGGTAGGCATTGAAGGGTAGGATTTGAATGACCATTTTCCTCAAAGTTCTGTGTTGTTCTAGAAGTGAATTTTCATGGTTTGTCTCTATGGGCAGTATCAGCAAAGCTTTTGACCTTCTGTTGCAGTAGCAGAAAAAGAATTTGCAGAACTAAAGGACAGGAAAGTGTGCGAAACACACCAGGAAATGCATGGTTTGTCAGCAGAGGTGACTTTTATCTGTGCTGCTGTTCGGGCCTCAGCAGAGCAGTAACGTGGTGTGTGACCAAAGCAGAGAAGTGACAGCAGTGTAAATCCTGATCATGAGCAATGTGACAATGTATGAACGCCACAGCTTCCATCTTACAGCAAGTCAGGCTAGTGGTTCTTTACAGGCTCTGAATGTGAAGCAAATGCTGCACATATCATTCACTGTCAATAGGGAGCATAAAGCACTGCAGTTATTTTACTCAGTTCTGTACCTGGTGCAAGGTAAATAGAAAATCTGATTTAGTTCATCTGCTGAAGACAGAAAAATCTGAGTTGACAGCCTGGCTTATACAGGGGATTTATATCATCCTAAAATTATATCAACACTATTTGCATTTTTGTCATTACAGATATTAACAGTGTCCAGGGATTTTAATCTTTCAGGAACTGGTTTATGAAAGGACTTAACAAATGTAATTTCATTGTCATGCTGTTTTCTTAATATTTGATTTTGTTTTTTCATTATGCTACAACAGCTCAATGTTTATTAATTAGTGGACATATTGACAGATAAACAGAATCTTTAATTAAATAAATACACTCAAGTATTTAACTTCCTGTAGGAATTACTGTGATATAAATATAAATTTACCAAATCTGCGATGAAAATAACATGTAGCAAAAAAGACCATTGATTTTTCATGCTGAAATATATCAATTATAATACTATTAAAAGAATTTAAAGAAACACTCATATTTGTAAAACCATTGGAAATTAATTCAGACAAGGGCAGTATTCCAGCTGTATAAGTAGTCCATGGCCAAAGGAGGGAGGATTATTCTCCTGTGTGCAAGACCAAAACCTACTGTCTTGCTTCATGTTTCACTTAGATGAGAACATAAAAATTCAGTGAAACTTACCAGATTTCATTACATTTGTCAACTTTACTGGCAGCACAAAACTCTTTTCCTGGTCAGAAACTGTCTTCATTATTTGCAAAGTATAATTCAATTTAGTCAAATTTTTATTCAGTAAGATAGACTTTTTAGCAGACGGGTTTTCAATGTGCTGTATCTTTTTCTGTTTTACTGATTCAAATATTTGCATGTTTTATTACTCCACTATCATATATAATGACATTTAAACTCTACAAGAAATATTTCATTGTAAATAGCTTTTTATATCTTATATTGGGTTTATTCTAATTAGTAGGATTAGTACTAGTGCTAGATGTTTAACTGCTTAAAATACATTCATGCTTTCTAAGGTTTCAGGATACAGAATCAAAAGTAAGCATACAATGCTGTTTTGCATAATGCAATGTGCAAGAGTCTCTGTGTGTGAGAAGGAGATAGCATTATGAACAGGAGTTTTAACTTGAGCTAAGCTTAGGCCCTTGACCTTGGCCGCCTTCTTGGATGTTCCTGCTGTCAGACAAGGTTACAGTGCCTAAATAATTAGGCAAAAACTAGGGTGTAAGGGACAGCAGAAATTCCTACGAAGAATAGACCAGTTGAGGAAAAACACATCCCCAGTCTCCTGCTATACACTATGCAGTGATCAGAGGGTTTGTATTCCATACTTATTGAGTAGCTTTGTTGTAAGAAAAACAACCTGCTAACAAAATTAAGAACTTCTGCTGCTCATCTGAAAAGGCACAGACTCATTTTTGGTTGAGCTGCAGTAGGTGGCGGTGGTAACTGGATTTTCATGGAAATAAATGATCACTTACTGTAGTTGAGTTCATAAAGAATTATAGGATTGATCTACTCAGTGGCCAAAATAACAGCACAATAAGGCAAGATCAGCTTACTCCACAAAGGCTTCAGAAATCATGTAAACATAAGCAAATGCATTATAGTTGGCTCTAACACCAATAAAAAATAGCTCATGCACACTCTAACTACAGCTTGTTTCTAAAGATAAAAAATAACGAGCACGAACTATATTATTTTGTACCAAACCAGAACAGAACAGTTGCAGAAATACATGAAGGAGGCCATTGTATAGAACAGCTTTCCTTTCAGATCTTTCCATTGATAATGTCAGAAGGTTCCACTTAGCTTTGTTTAATCAGATGTCAAAGAACAAAAAAACCCTTTTCCTGATCTGTTCTCCAGTGTAAAGCAATGAAATATTAATTAATACTACATTCAAATGGCTATTCAATTTAGACTAGTTCATTTTTTAAAGGCAGAAAAAGAGTAATTGACATCTATGAGCAGGTGTTCCCCATGCCAAAAAATGTCCCACTTTTACTTACTTAAAAAGCTGGGAAATGTACATTTGTTTGGGAAAGACATTTATCCAGTGAAATCTTTAATTATATGCACCATAAAACAGGCACAAAATGCTGTCTCCTCAGACCTGTAACTTTAAGCCACTGCAATGCATGAACTGCCTAATTTCACCAAAGAGTAACAGTCACTGTTTTGCTCTGCTGTTGCATGACAGCTGGATATGAACAGCTACTCTCTGCTATGAAGTGGAGTGGAGGGATGCCACATGTCTAGAGGCAAAGTTCTGCATTGTGTCAGTGTAGTTTCTGTTAAAGATCTTCTTGTAGCCTGACATCCAGAATGGAGTCGCACATTATGTAGAATGGATAATATTTCTGACAATATACTCTGGATGGCCTTGAGCTGATTACCACTACTTCTTCAGAAAACAGTTGTTACTGAATTGTTTCCCTTCAATAGAGTCTGCCTGAGGAAAAATTGCAAGCGAGACTGGATCGTTAGTGTTGGATATATCATAACTTTGTAATTGCCCTAGTTTGGTACTTGAAAACAACTCTTTGTCAAGGACAGGAAACAGCTTGCCTGTAGGTGCAATAATGGAAAGAGTAGAGCTGATCTAGATGAGCATCTTTAAGATTATCTCATGCTTACGTGCTAAAACTTTATCTAGTTAATAATAACAAACTCAGGGTAAAGGCAAATGGTATCTTCAGGACTGATGCTCAATCTTTCAAGCAGGGCTCTACACAACACACTTTCAGCATATTGCTGCTGATTCACCAAGATGTTTGACAACACCCTACCTGAAAGGTGAGATACAGCGATCAGTATTGGTGTCCCACAAGAATTCTATTGTCTGGTATCAACAACAGGTCTTGCATTACAGGTCTTTCAAACAAGAGTTGAGTCTCAGAACAGACAGCAGACCTGTGCAGCGTGGGTATTTGGGACCATTTAAACCCTGTGAAGATGTGAGGCAACAGGGTGATGAGGTGACGTGATGATTTGCTGTGGAGCTCTATGGCAAATCTAGCTCAAATTTCTAGAAGAGGAGGGGATGTAAAGATCAGCTTCCGTCTCTCACCTATGAACCAACCTTCCTCCCACTTTCCGAGGAGTGCAGCTATTAGTCCTTACATTTTTCAGTACCTGATCAGTAAGGTCAGCCACGATGGTCATCCTGTCATACAGTTCTACAGAAGCAGCCATATGTATACCTACACACCTGTTTTTATTATTTTTACAATTATCACACTGGTAGAGATGAATTTTCACCTAACATTTATTCCTCAAAGAGAGATTTTTCATAACAATTCATTTCAGAAACAAGAAAGCTCATCCAGAGACAAGACAGCTCATCCAGAACAAAAATACCTGCTAGGAACTAACGTATTTAGGAGCTTCAGCTGAGGTGATTTCTGAGGGGTCTCTGCAGGTGACAGAGTTCTGAATACCAGCTCATCATAACAAGCATTTAAACAAATAAAAAACAGCTTCCCAAGCGTGAAATCCACCGCAAAACCTGAAATTCCTTAACTAGGAAAAGAGCAACTGTATTGGACTCTCCATTTAGCTTAGAAAAACCTTGAACAGGTTAGAAGAGTCAATGAGCACTGAAAGCAAAAGCTCAAATGAAAGCTGCATAGAATTGCTCAGAAAGGCAAGAAATAAAGAATATGAGATGGGTGGAACACTTACCTAATGACAAACTACTATCATGAGCTCCCATGTTGCCTAAAAGAAAGCTGACAGTTTGGCAGGAGAAGCTAAATTCACTGGTACAAGAAAAGAATATGGCACAAGTCCATTTGTTATGATCTTGGGGGGCCAAAAATGTATTAACTGTGAATAGCCTGAGTGTCCTCTTGTGATTCTAGTATATGTGTTCTCTTTAAATTACCCATTATTCCTATAATTCTTTACTTTAATTACAAGAATTTTTTTCCTTAAAAATAGAATCTTTTATTTTTATATATAAAAATATATAAAATTATCAATATATCAATATATAAATATATAAATATATATACACAATTACCATTGTTTTCACTGATACACATTTCCACATTGCAATATTGAAATGTTTAAGTTGACCTAAGCCTCTTTCCCATTATCATCTTTCCATTAGATCAGATATAGGCCATAACCCTCCTCCTAGTAAGCTCTAAGGACATTTGACATCAATTTCAACAGGCACAGGAATATTAAATTCTTTGTGTTTATTTGGATAAATGCAAATAGAATTCAGTATCTTTAATGTAACAACATTTTCCTTCTCTGTTTTAGTTCATATATCACTGAATACCCCAACACATACTCTATCCATGTAATTCTAAAACAGATCTGGTAATCAATTTTTTTCTATTCATAAAATAGTATAATTCTTCTTAATTCTTTTCCTTTAATAGTAGATATAATCTTACTGTGATCACTGTGCTTAGAAATGAGAAACATATCAATTCATTAAAACATCCTGCCCTGTTAAAAGAAATAGAAGCAATTGTACATTCACCTTTGAAGCTGCTAACTATATTCTGCATTTTCTACTCAAGAAAATTCCCACTGTGAAAAACCTGGCAATCATAGAATCATTGTATCATAAAATCATTACGATTGGAAGGAACCTTAAAGGCTATCTAGTTTCAACTTCCCTGCCAAGGGCAAGGACACATTCCACTAGATCAGGTTATTCAAAGCCCCATCCAGCCTACTTTTGAACCTCCAGGGATGGGGCATCCAAATTTCTCTGGGCAATCTGTTTCATAATTACCATCCCCATAGTAAAGAATTCCTTCTTAATGTCTAACATAAATCTATCCTTCTTCATGATAAGGCCACTCCCCCTTGTCTTTGTGAAGAGTCCCTCTCCAGCTTTCTTGTGGGGCCCCTTTAGGTACTGAAAGGCTGCTCTAAGGACTCTCCAAAGCCTCCTCTTATCCAGGCTGCACAGCACCAACTTTCTTAGTCTTTCTTCACAGGTGAGGTGCTCCATCCCTGTGATCTTAGTGGCCTTCTCTGGACTTGCTCCAACAGGTTGATGCCCTTCCTGTGTTGGAGACCCAAGAGCTGGATGAAGTACTCCAGGTGAGTAGAAGGGCATAAACAGAACGGAGTAAAGGTTGCTACCCTTGACCTGCTGTCCACACTGTGTTTGATGCAGCTGAGCGTATGACTGGCTTTCTGGGCTGTGAAAGCACACTGCCAGGTCATGTTGAGCTTTCTGACCACAAATACCCAAAGTTCTTCCTCCCAGAATAGATGTTGTAGATTCATTCTCTGCCCTGCCTTTATCTGCCCTTGCAACTGTCCCAACTCAGGGGCAGGAACTTGCATTTGGCCTTCGTGAACTTCATGAGGCTCACACAAGCCCACCTCTCAAGCCTGTCAAGGTCCTTACTAAGCCCTTCCTCCAGGGTGTATCAGATTAAGAGTTAAGTAAAGACAATCTGGTTTGCTTACTCTTGCACACAATATGCAATGTACACAATCTGTTGGATTAACAAGGATGATATATATTCCTTTCTTTCATTTTTCTCAAATTTGACAGCTTTGTGAAACATAGGTTTTCTAACTGTCTTACTTGAAATTTCTGTAAAGCTCAGCTAAACCTACAGATGTTTGTGAGGCACAATGCAAATGTTCAATGCCACTGACAGCATGCTTCCAATAGTCTTTATGTCTCATGAAACTTGCCTTGACTCTCTACAGTCTATGGAAGCTGAGAACATCCCTATCATAATACTTTTTTCATGTTAAGTAAATGAACTATGCTCTAAAGAGCCTATCATTCTCCACTGGAAAACTTGCTCAGTTGTAGATAGACATCTAAATTAAAGTTTGGTGAGAAGAGCTCCTTCATTCATATTAGAAATGTCACACACCTTTCAACAGATATTAAAAGACTGTGACTTCACTGATGGCTCTTCAAATAGAACAGGAAGCACTTCTTATACTGTGCTCCCAAATTTAAACCAGAACTAATTCAGAATATTCCTTTACCTTTCATCAGATATGAGGTCTGATGCAATGATCACAATGGTCTTATCTGACCTTAAAAAATTATTGCGGTTAATTTAATCCAAAAAGGAATTTGCAGAAACATTTCCTCATTAGCTCAATTTTGCTACTTTAAAATCATGCCATGAAACAAGTCTTATGATGTGCATAACCAAACCTAGATCTTTTATTTCTGCTTCAGCTCTCAAATTCAATTTTGAGCTCTAACTGAAATAAAATTAGTTAATAATTAATTCCCTTACAAAGACTGCATGAATGGACTTTAAAAAAAAAGATAGGAGATGTAAAAATAACTTTGTATCATCAAACCTCTAATACTACAGTCTTGATATTCATACAGAATTGTTGTAATTGCATTTCACAGATGCATTAGTCTTTTATCCTTTCCTGATAGCAATGTTTTTCCTCACGGGTTGGACAATACTATTTCTTCATTCATCCAAAACACAAGTATTCACTTCTGACTTAGAAATCAAATTGTAGGAGATAAAATAGGTATCACATGTAATCAAGTCTGACAACTTTGTTGCCTTCTTTTCATATTACCCTTAATTCAAAAGCCAATTACACAGTGTGTTCTTCTGTTTCACAATCTTTATTATATGCCCAGAGAATTTGCTACTCAGTGCTGAAAGAATTCACTATATGTACACTTCAGTACAAGCTGTGCTCATGCCAAAGGAGTTCTAACACAGAACATAAAAATGCTCTCTCCTGTCTAAAAACTAAAACATGAATAAGTTTTCAGGCTTGTAACTATACTAAATTATAAATGTGACAGAGTGCATCACACATTTAACATCGAAGTCCTTAATTCGTTTATTAGTTGAAAATATTTTTGGCCCTGGTTTGCATCTTCAGCATTCTGAAATCTCTTCTTCCTCATTTTTTAATTGACCTTGCGGTTCAGAAGATGCATTATAAACTTTTAAACATACTGTAGGTGCAACCTTTTATGTCTTAAATCCACCATTTTAAATTTCATATGATAAAATTGAAGGTTCAATTTACCTTTTTTTTCTTTCTTTTTTTTTGTAGTTATGTGGGAGTATTTTACTTAAACTCAGAAGCGTGAAGCAGGTCCAGAGGTGCTTTAGATACTCATACTCTCAACTTCAAAGTAGTAATATGAGCTTTTGCTTACAACCATGTGGGACATGTTTAGCTCTAGGCATATATCACTATGTAACCTATATATGGCCAATGAAAAAGATCTACTTCTTTCCATAACCTATTTTCCCCTTATAGAAAAAGTTTAAATTCCTATGAGTAATAAGAATCACATAAAATAGTTTCAAACCCAATTTTAAAATGGAAGAAGTTTGATTGAAAAAATTACTTTGTCTCTTATTCTCTTGTTTTTGTATTGGGAATCTGTCTTTCTGACTTGTAAACTTTAAGTAATTTTTTTACCCTTTTCCTAAGTTTTGGAGACAGGGAGGAGGTGTTCAGTGTTTTCACCACTCTCCCATACTGTTGGCTCCTTTAACATTTGTACATGATGAGCCTTAATTCTGACCATGAAGACAGAGAAATCAAATAATGTCAGAGCACCTGAAGGGGTAGACCAGCCACCGGTTGTATGAAACAGTTTCCTGATATGATGGCAGTGATTTGGCTGCTCTAGAATGCAAATGTATCCAGCAGGTAGTACAGGACCCAGTGAGTTGTACTGTTTCAGCTACGTAATGCTCCATAAATAAGAATGAAATTTGTCTCCACCGGTTAACTTTTATGATCTTCTGTATATGTTTATACAGAACTTTGAACAGTCTTTTTTTTTTTTTTTTTTTTTTTTTTTCTTTTTTTTTTTTTTTTTTTTTTTTTTTTTAAAGAGAAAAAACAAAAATTGGGGAAAAAATTACTTTGGCTTCCAACACTCTCATAATTAGACACTATTAGTTAGTTGCATTAATGAGTTATATCATGGGAGATGTCAAAGTGAAAATAAATGTCACTCTGTTGACTCACATGTGTTCAAACTCAATTCAGGATGTTACCAAAACCAATTTATTTGTTTTATGGTTTGGGTGTTTTTTGGCAAACCAGTGTTTGAGATTTGCAAATGTGTGAGTTCACAAAGATTAGCAACATTGTTTTGCCTAGGATTACACTTAAAATTTCTTTCAAATTCTCTTCACACCATGCAAAGTTATCAATTTTTAGTAAGACTATCCAATCACCACATTGCTAGAAGAACTGTGTTTCTCTTAATGTGAATTTCATCTTTCCAGTTCAAGGTGTGATTGAAGAAATCAGTAAATAAATATAAAATAGATTTATAGTTTAATCTTTCTGTACTGTTTTCTCTTGGAATTATTTAACTTGGAACCTTAATTTTTATTAGTCACTAAAATGTATACGCACAGCTGTCATAAATATTTCACATATTCCTTAAGACTTTTTCCTGATATTTTACTCAAATACTGAAATGTATTGGCTTCATATTCTGACTTTTATTTCACTAAAATTATGTATGCAGTTTCTTCTGAAATCAGATCATTAGTTCATAAGCTTTTTCTGTATGCTCTGCCTTGCAATGACTATTGCATGTCCTTATCTTCATGCACTGGATAAAACCAAGGCTCAGTGGAAGTTATGACATTGAGTTCAATGTGACTAGGACAGGATAAAAAGGAAATTTTTACCATTTGATGCCCAATTATTCAATTCCCTTGCTTGGTTTGAAAGCACTTCTGTGACTACTGTGCAGTACTGGATTTTTAAGGTAGAGATTTTTTTCAAACATGTCTTTACCTCTTTCTCAAGATGATGACAAACAAAATAAACTTGAAAAAAGAAAACAAGTAAGGAAGGTGAATAGTCCTCTTTAGCCTCTTCTTTTAAAAATATTGAGATGATGCCGTTAAGTTGTGTCATTCTCTGAAATAACATTACTTTAAAAATATTATGAAGGTTCTAGGACTTTTTTCAATACTTTTTTCAATTTCTTTTTTCAAGATCAGACATTCTTTTGAAGTAGAATGTCCTTTGTTCTAGAGCTATTTTGGATAAAGAATTAAGGAATTATTTGTTCTGTTACTCCTGTTCCAAAGCACAACAAATATAGTATAGCTGCTGCAAACCACCAAGTGATAGTGCATAGCTTGCACTTAATAAGGGCAAACATTAAATTTTTAGAAGTTATTTTCATGCCGAATAAAAAAATGACTAATAGTGATAAAAGAATCAGCTGAGAAGTTTTAGTTAGGTCCAATCTCATAGAATATTTGAATGCTTTGGTTTGGAAAGGACAAAAGACCATCTAGTTCCAGCCCCCCTGCCCTTGGCAGTGACACCTTCCACTCGACCATGTTGATCAGGGCCCCATCCACCCTGGCCTTGAACATTTCCAGGGATAGAGCATCCACAGCTTCTATAGGCAAACTTTTCTAGTGCCTCATCACCCTCTGAGTAATGAATTTCTTCCAAACGTCTAATCCAAACCTACTCTGTTTTAGTTTAAAGCCATTCCCCTTTGTCCCGTCACTACATGCGCTTGTAAAAATGCCTCTCTCCAGTTCTCTTTGTATCCCCCTTTAGATACTGAAAGGCTGCTCCAAGGTGTCCCCAGAGCCTTCTGTTCTCCAGGCTGAATAACCCCAACTCTCCTGGACTGTCTTCCTAGTAGAGGTGATCCAGCCCTCAGATCATCTTCATGTTTCTCCTCTGTACTTGCTCCAGCAGGTCCCTGTCCTTCTTATGTTGTGCATCCCAGATTTGGATGCAGCACTCCAGGTGAGTAGAGGGCCACAACCACCTTCCTCAACTTGCTGCCTACATTTATTTTGAGGCAACCCAGAGTGCAGCTGGCCTTCTGGGCAGTAATGACATATTATTGGCTCATATTGAGTTTCCTGTCAACGAACATCCCCAAGTCAAAGAACCACAGAATCAAATAATCAGTTAGGTTGGAAAAGACCTCAGAGATCACCAAGTCCAACCTTTGACCAAACACCACCATGTCAACTAGACCATGGCACTAGTCTTTCCTTTAACACCTGCAGGGATGGTGACTCCACCACCTCCCTGGGCAGCCCATTCTAGAGTCCTCCTCAGGCCTGGTCTCAAAAGGTATTAAATTTTGAACAAATAATTAGTAATTATACTATTGTTCCTATCTACACTGGACAAAAGTATTTTTCTTTGTGTTGTGACATCATGAATTACACAAGATTTTTTAATTTTACATTTAATCTACTGGCATCTACCTGATCTGATGCACTTCAGTGGGAAACATTGTATTGAAGACACAGAGCAACTCAAAGCTCTCTTATGCATTTATACTGTATAGGGCCAGAGCCAAGGGAATGGCTTTTTACAATTGGCAGTCAAAAATGGACTTCCTCAGTACATGAAAAATGACAGTGCAGCTGGAAACAGCACCACAATGAGTCCCAAAAATGGCCAAGAAAACTTGAAACTTTTTTACTAGAAGTGCTATCTCCATAGAAACTTCTCAAAACATGTCTTTTAAAACTTAAATGGCACTTCGTGATGTTTCAATATTATCACATCCCAAAGAATCTTAACTCTCTGAAGCAAAGTTAATTAGTCCAACACCCACCCACAATAAGAGCACTCTAAACTGTTTTGCTCATTTGAAAAAAATCCTAAAGTAGCATAAACACACATATTGATTTTGTATTGTATTTTCATATAATAATTACATTTGCATATTAAAATGAACCTTTTAGCTAATGTATTTATCTTTTGAATAAATAGTATAATTTGAGGATTACAAGAAGAAAGATCCAGGTTACTACAAGCCAGTCAGACTAACCTTGGTCCCTGGGAAGGTAGAAGAGAAAACCATCCTGAAAGCCCTTTTCAAACACATGATGGAAAGGTGGGAGTGCACAGCATACATTTATGAAGAGAAAATAATGTCATAAGAGTCTAAATTCATTCTATGGTGAAATGACTACAGTACTCAGTGGATGAGGGGATATTGGTTATCTTGAATTTAGCAAGGCTAGCAGTAATGTCTCCCATAATACCACCATCTCTGGAAGAGCTTAAAAAGCAGACAGATATGACATTTCATGATATGGTTTAGTGGGCACAGTGGTATTTGGGTAAATTTTAGACTTGGAGGTGTTTTCCAAGTTGTGTGATTACATGATTCTATATTGTCCTCATCAAACTGATGAAGCACAGATTATATCTGCAGACACTGAGGTAAAAGGAAAGGTGGCTTGAGCTGCTGGGCTCAAAGGGTTGTGGTTAGAAATATGAAGTCCAGGTGAAGGGCAGGCAGTGGTGCAGTTTCCCAGAGGTCGCTGCTGGGGCCAGTACAGTTTAACGTCTTCAGTAATTACTTTGAGGATGGGACAGAATGCAAATTTGCAGATGATTTGCAAACTTGGGGAGAATATTTGACACAGCAGATGCTTATACTGTCAAAGGAACCTTAACAGGCTAAAGAAATGGGCAAACAGTAATAGTCTCAGAACATTCAAGAAAGGGAAATACTAAATCCTGCACCTGGGGAGGAATAAATACATGCACCAGTGCTGGCTGGGGACTGATTGGCTTGGAAGCAGCTTTGCAACCCTGGCGGAAGAGCCAGCAATGTGCCTTTGCAGAAAGGAAAGCCAGTAACTTTTTCTGGGTTGAATTATGAACAGGATCTCACCACCTCCAGGTTGACTGTGTGCTCCTTCCCCAATCCTTAGCACTGGAGAGGCCACAGCTGGAGTGCTGGGTCCAGTCCTGAGTTCCCTCGTACACAGGGCAATGAAAATATGGACTTGACTTGAACTCAGCTCCATGAAGCTGACCAAGTGTTTGGAGCATGTAACCTACACTGAGAGGCTGAGAAGCTTGCGTTGTCCATCCTGGTGAAGATATGTAGGGGCATCTTATTCATGTACAACTGATGAATGTGAAAGTTAAGAATATGGAGCCAGGCTCTTTCTCTGGAGGAAGGTCAAGTGGCAATAAGCCACTACTGAGATAGGAAACTTCATTTAAATGTAAGAAAAAAAAAATACTGTGAGAGTATTCTAACACTGGAGCAGGTTTCCCAGAGCAGTTGTGCAATCTCCACCCTTGGAGATATTCAGTAGCTGGCAGGACATGACCCTGAGCAGTCTCCATTTCGTGACCCTCCTCAGAGCAGGAGGGGTTGGACAAGACAATTTCTAGAGGTCCCCTTTAACCTTAATTCTATCCTGCAATTCTGCTTTTCAAACATAATATGTTGTGCTTTAAAGCTATGTTCCCTACAGTGTAGTGCTACTTGTGGGCTTGATGATAAACTAGATTTTCCCCAACTTGCAACTGATTAAAGAGACAGTCAGGGGACTTCAAAAGAATCAGAAGACTTACTTACATGTCTGGTAATTCATGAGGGTCTTTAAAACAAACTTCTCTCCAGTATCCATATAATGTATTGCTCTAACTGGAAAGTAAAAACAAGCTCCTGCAATGAAATGTTACTTATTTTATTAATTACCTGGTCTAACAAGTGTTCTAAAATGTTAGAGGTAAGTTTCCTAAGAAGATAACGCCTTCAAATTCTTAAAAGTGTTTTGAACAGATATTAAAAATTTCTGGATTTATAACTGCAAGCATTAACTCAGTTCTTACAGAGTTATAAACAAAAAAGTTACATTCACATTGCTGGTATCCTGTTGAAGCTATTTAATTTTATTTGCAACTTTCTTCAGTAGTAAGATATTTAAAGAAATCACTGGAAATAACAGTTGAGAACTTAGAAACATTTTAATTGTAACATCCATCTAACCCGTTTCTTTGTCCAATACACCTCTTAACTTCTTGCTAAAATAGAAATGCCACAGATAATAACTTATAATTAAAACAAAAATAATTCCTGAGGCTAAGTATGCATTAAGCAACATATGTACTGCTAACTGGAAATTTCATGGCAAAAGTTCTATGTTGATATGATATTTATGATGAGACAATGGGATGACTGTGTTGAATGCAAAATATTTTATTAGAAAATCTTAGGACTTCTGGTGACTCATACAAAGTACAACTAGGGACTTTTTTTAAATTTTGGAATCTCCATTCCTATAGCACATAGGCTGGATGCACCTACCCAAAACATAGCAATTTCATGCTCCATTGCTTTTGATGTGACATAAAAACTTAAGAATTCATATATTGTGTCAGATCAAAGATATATCTAGGCCAGGATCTTGTGGCCATTATTGACTGCACAGAAAAGAGTAAAAACAGAGCAAACATATTTGATGCTTTTCCTTAATAGTGTCTCATCTTCCATCTATTTTCAGTTCAGGGATTTTATGAAGTAGATTGTTTTTCTATGTACTTACAAACATAAATGAATTTCTGTTCAATGAATTTGCCTAGGTATCTCCTTGAGTAAAAGTAAGTTCTAAACATCTATTATGTGAGATTCTGCAGGGCTCAGTGTGTTTCTGGTTTGTCAAAAACCTTAAGAAAAAGGTTGAGTTCCTACGAACTATAAAACCTCTTAATACAGGATGAAAGTAAGAGTTAGTGAAAAGCTGAAGCATTCACTAATAAAGTTCATTAAAAATCTAACACTGTCAGAAGCTTTATTTTGGATGCAAGTCTTTTTCCATAGATTTTACAACAGCAGAACTGAAAACAGCAGAACCATGCAAAATGCTCAGTTGCTACATTTAAATAAAGTCATTAAAAAATGCCTCTTAGATTTTTTAACTCAGATATTGTAGCTTGGCCTACCATTTAGCTGACAGGTAATTTGATACATAACCATATTATATACGTTCTTGCTCTTCTGTATTAGTACAATTTTAGTAAACATATTCGTCATCGTATTTATTCCTTTTATTTCATTTCTAAGGTCTTCCTAGTCATGACTATGTCTGATGGATTCTGTTGATGTTATATGATTGATGAGTAAGTTAACAACTAAAAAATTTCATGGAATAATTCTTCAGGCTTCTTGCAGAACCTTCCATATAGAAGGCATTGTTATTTTTTTCATACCTTACTTACAGTGCTTTGAAAGACTGAGCACTGAAACAGGCCTTGCAAATATTTAATGGCATCAGTCTGCTAAAAAAAGACAGATACCTTAGGCTCCCATGGTTTCTTCTTCAACTAAAAAGTTGTTACTTTTTATCTTTCTCCTCTCACTTAACTGGAGTAAAATTAAATGTAATTATATCCTCTGCAAAAAATCTTTTTTCCTTTTTCTGCCCTGAACCTCAACCATAACTAATGGCTCCTGGAAGGCAAATTCTTTTCAGGACTGTTCACTGATGAGAAACCAATAGAAAATGGGAACTTTATTCATCCATAGCACCAAACTGAAAGAGCTCTTCATGCCTTTCCAAGACTAAACATACACTCACACCACAGCAACAGGAACTTGACCCACAGTGGACAAGGGCACCATCTGCTGACATCTGCCCTTCTGCTGACTTGCCCTACTGCCCTGCACTGAGTCTCCTCCTCTCTTCATGGGAAGAGAACCAGCAGTTTTCAAAATCCCCTTGGATATTCCATGTTCTCATAACAAATGCTTCTGCAGATACCTCAACTTTCAGCTACACTTTTGGGTCTTCGACTGTTGTTCTGAAATTACTCAGTTCTTTTTCCTCCACAGTACACCATCTGGCAAGGGTTTTCTTTCCAGTTTTCCAGAACTGATTTTTCATGACCAGCTTCCTTTTGATTTTACACAGAATTCCAGAAAGCAACAATCTGGATTAAAAATGAGGAAGCAATTATAGGCAGACTACTTGTGAAAAAAAGAATTTCTGCATGTTTTAGACTACAAAATTCAGAGGGACAACTTTAAAGAGAAATGTAGATCATAAAATAGTCCTTTTTCAAGCATTTTCAAGATTTTTTTTTTCACAAGTTTTGCCCAAATCTGATAATTGCTGTGGCTAAAGATTGGACTGTGATGCAATTTATACTTCTGAGGATATCTACTTTTTTCCTGTTTTCCAAAGTCTTCTTCTAGTAAAGATTCTTTATTGAGACAACAGGATCCTTAACAGCTTTTGAATCAGCCGCTAATTTACTTACCATTTGCCTAAGGACACAGCTTTAAATGTAGTTATTTTTCTGTCACTAATACTCAATTTAATTTATATTCTAAATGCTCTAAAATTATTTTGTGAAAATATTATCTTTAGTTTTAAACAATGGAAAATATTTTGATTAATTTTATGATTACTAGAACAAATTGGCATGAAAGTAGGTTAAAAAATCATGAAATGCCTTTGATCAAGAAAACTTCTGGGCTTCCTGCCAATTTCAAAAGAGAGGTGTTCAAGGTAACAATGTTGGTGTTTAGCCAGCGTCAGAATCTGGAAGCAGAGACCCTTACATTTTGAGTCCTTACATTTGCAAGAAGCCTTACTGAAATTAAGTGAGGAAAAATAAAGCACTCAAAAAAAGTGTTTCTGTAGCAGACAAAAGTAAGATGCAGATAGACAAAAATTAGCAGCAGCACTTTTCAAGATTAGAATACTCTTGTACATATAGAAGTATATATAAGCTATAATGCCAAAATATATAGTACAATCTCATATAACACTTGTAGCATGAATAAAGAAAAGAAATTCAAATAGGCACTAAATTAGCTTTGAGACATCTCAAAAATGGGTTGTTTGTTTCTTTGGGGTTTTCCATTTTCTGGTTTTTTTACGAAAGAGCCAGGAAAATAATAGTGTAGTCTTCTGAAAATAGTTGCATGAGGAACCACGAACTTTTCAGGAAAAAAATTGCAAGAGTCTTAGTTGTTTGGAAGGAATAAGCATCTATTATGGGTAGGAAGATATGTCATCACTTGGGAACATAAACTCAGAACACCCTTTAGATTAAGATCCTGTGAATCTTTGCAATTATGTTCTCCTCCCATCAGAGCAGAGGGTGTCAGGCTCTTCTAACAGAACAATTCTGCACAAGAAAGGGAAGGAGGAAGTATTTTTAGTTAGGGCCCTTTTCTATTAAATATTTATGCAATTGGAAAAAGTTGCAGTAGGCAAAAAAGGGCAGTTATAAGGATATATTTCCTGATAATCAGATCTTTTCCTGGGACAGGAAACAGAACAGAATGACCCCACCAGTCAGCTGAACAGCTTAATAACAATCTTAGGCACTTTTTTCAAGTTGTGTTCTATACACAACTGAGATGATACTAAAGAAACAGGGTTTTTATTGACTTTCAAAATTAACATATGTATTTAAAAACTTTCCTGACAAAGCAGTCCATGGATAAGTGTTTACTGCATATTTACTACACAATATATACTGAAAAAACAAAAAAATCCTCCAATGCACTTTAACAAGAAATGCTTGAGACAGGCATTGTACTTCATGTCTTTTAAGCAACAGTAAAATCGACCATACAAAATAATATTTTTATTCTCTTTTTTTTGTTTTTGCAGCTTATTCAAAACTTACAACTGCTCAGAGGGAATTAGATTAAACTACACAAAAATGTGAATATGGGCTATCTGTGCCTATAATTACCATCTCAACAGAAACAAAAGGCAAAATGTATATTAAAATACACCTAATATGACTAATGAATATCTACTACTCTTGATGAAAAGAACTGTTTCATGGCATTTTAATGTATATCCAGTATTATTCTCAAAAAAAAATGACCTAGAATTTGCCAAACTATGTTAAGTGCATTCTTTCTGGAACATAAAATTATTTGCCAAAATAGCTTGTAATATTATTAAACATGGAAAGTAATGAATGCAAAATTATTCCACCACAAGCTACTTGTGGTAAAATATGACAGTGATCCAATCTATTACCTTTCTTGCTTGAAACTCCAGGCAAGGGTCTCCATTTATTAACCTTTATTGTTCATGTGTGGCTGCTTAGATGAATGGATCAGTGATAGAAATAATCTGTTAAAGGCTCTGTGTCTCAGAGACCTCCCAAAGAGTTGAAAAAAGATAGTTACAATGGCATATAGTATCAAAATTAGACCCCCAAATTCAGAAGAACCAGTAATTTGGGGATATTTTTCTCTGATGGATGATCCAAAATGTGCAAACAAAGAAAGTTTAGTTATAAGACTAATAACTATGAAACAGCTAGCAGAAATGGACAGATACAATCACAACATGAGTGTCATCTGCTTTAACCAAGATCAAGTATTCTGTAGTTTCCTAAAATTTATGAGAAAGACTGAGAAAAACCTAACTTTTTTATGAGAAAAAGCTAACTTTTTTTTGCAGAACTCAATGATATTTTATCCAGTGCTTTCTCAGTTACTTGAACTGTTGTAGATGAAACTCTACTTTTTCCAAGTCACCACTCCACTGCTCAGTGAAAAATGAACACTTCATTTTCTTAAGTCATTATGGCACTTCTGGCCCCGAAGAGAAATTTTAAGTTACAACAATAATAATCACGTAATAGTTAGAATAGTTGATGGAAATTGTTTCTAACCTAAATTTTTATATACACATCACTTGAGTCACAATAGAATTGCTTCTGTTTCCTACTTCCTGCTACTTCCTACTTCAAATGAATTAAAATTGTATTTTGCTGTCAGTGCAAAGGCTGAGCATGGCAAATCAGGCCTCACTCTATTTCCACATTACTGCAAACTGGGAGACACTTGTGAAACAATAGATTTACACTGCTATAAAATTATGTAAGTGGGATAAGCAAGCAAAAATAACAAGCCTCAGCACCCCTTCTGAAAATGCTTGGAACTCCTCCAGTAAAAAGGTCATGTTTCAGGAGATGAGCTTAGTCTTTAGATGAGGTGGTAATGGACACTATAAAACCAAATGTTCATGGCTGGCATAGTGGCTGACATCCACACATTTGTGAATTCAATATTTGCCTGCTGCAACAACGTCTAAACTACCAACCCAGAAGAAATTCTTATTTCTTCAGGAAAAATAACTCATTCAAATTGTAGAAGGATGTTTACGATATAGGTGGTTGGGTACCATGAAGATGGACAGGATATAGGAACCTAAACAAAACTCGCTGCATCATTGTGGTGCTCTGTCTTCTATACTAACTTCATGCTAAATGTAGAGGCAAACCTAAGGTAAAGAATTGTGGGGTTATGATACTCAGAAATATTCCCAAGACTAACAAGTGAGATTGCTCCTTCTTTAGCCACCATAGTCTCTGAGGAAATTCTCAATATACTGCATGATAAATCTCTGAGTTAAAAGAAGAGCAATGAAGACAGAAGAGGACAGTGCTGCCTCAATCTGGATCTCAGTGCTATGTCTGCATTTCAGAATAAAACACATTTTTCTCTCTTTAATTCAGATATGCACACACACACACACACACACACAGGGGAAAAAAAAAGGTAGTTGTTATTTTAATCAAGAGTTCAAAGTACTGAGAAGCCACAGTGGACCTTGTGTGTAAGTTTGTGCACAGTATCAGGAGAAGACTACCACGGAGAAAAAAAATAAGTGAAGAACGAATGTCAGAAATGTTCGTATTTTGTGGAACGAGTATTTCACACTGGAAATTTAGAAATAGAGAAAGACTATCTGTATTAAAAAAAAAAAAAAAAGTAGGAAAAATACCTGAAGGAAAAAAAAAAAAAAGAAAGACAAAAGAGGAGGAAGATTTATTCTTTAGTAACTTCTGTATGTTACTGCAAAATAGCAAAACCGAGATACTGTTTATGATTTAAGACACCCACTTGTCAGTAGCTACCACACTGAATTGGTAGTTGTTCACAAAACCAGCTAAAACATATCTGTTGGTTTTACATGTACTGGTAAAGGAGAACTGGCACCATAAAATACTAAACCCCACAAGTTTTTAGCTTCTCTGTCACATCTCAGTGCATTTAATATCCTTCTGTCATATTATTTATGACTTCACAAAGAAACCAGTTATTTCCCATTATCTCTCCAATAAATAAGTAAAGCAGAGCATGCTGCAGAGCTACAATTCGCTAATGAGATGCCTACAAAATCGTCACGGTGTCTGGTCTCGGAAGCTTGCACAGCATCTAACTATTAGAGTTCACCTCATCCCAGAAGAGTAATTGCATTTTTTACACATTGATATGTTGCAACCTGACGGCTGAGACACACATTTTAAACTGGATTTCATAAAGTGAGTAAACCTTTCAATGACACATTTAACATTTAAAAAACCAAAAATTCTACAAGTGTTTTCAGTTTTCATTAACATTTCCACCAGTCCATCATAAGAGCATTGCCTTCTTTTCTTATAAGAAAAGCAGGTCACAACTTTTACCTTAGATTTCATGTAGGTAAAACCTGACACTCCAGCTCCCACTGGAATGAACTAATGACATAGGAATATTACATTATATAACACAAGACATAACTAAAATCCTGGTCTAAAACCTGCTGAAGAAAATGAAAGCCTTTCCCTTATCTTCTGTGGGCTTTGCCTTCAACCCCAAATGCTGGTAGAAATCATTAACTTTTCCACCCATTTATCTATATTGCTGCTTAATAAAAAAATGCACAGGTAAAAAATGTTCCTCTTTTTTATTAAATCAATAAGACTGTCACAAATTAAAAGAAACTACCATGAAATGACTTCTACATTTAAAAAGACAAAATAGTTACCAGTATTTTTCAAATACAAGTACAGTGTTTCCTGTAGTTTCTACTGGCCTTTTTTATCATAAGACATAGTGTTCATAATGCATATTTCTTTAGTTTTATTCATTGTAGGTTCTCTCATTTCATTTCATTAGTTTGTAGTAAGGTTTCATAACGTTCCTGTATATTCTTTTCTTCTAGCATTATTTTATATGTTGGAACAAAAATTTCAGTTGTGTTTTCCACTGTTTATTAAATGCACTATCAAGGACAGAAGATTTAAATGCTGCAAGTTTTTTATGGTTTTCCTCTTTTATTCATTTAGCAGAAAATTATTTATCTGATACTCTTTAAAGACATGTACAGAGGCTACTGTAATATAACCATAACGCCTCAAGAGAACATGTTTTTTTTTTTCTGAGGTGACCTGTTCAATATATTCTGAGTCCTTTCTCCTGAGCAAGTTGCTACCACTCTGAGTGGACAATGTCATTAGGGAAAAGCATCTTGGGGAAAGAAGCTTGAAAATGGAATGAGGAACAGTTAAATTACATGATTTCATTAAACAGAGCAGGACCCCCAAATCTGAAGGGGGTTATAAGGAGGAATAAAGAAAAATAATTCTCGGCTCTGACATCATAACCATTTCATTTTGTTCTCCTGGAATGAGATTCAAGTAGAAAGTGAAGACGCTTTTGTTTTATGTATGTAGGTTTTTGCACGTGGGTTAGTATTGCAGCTCCCATTGCAGTCACTGAGTCTAGAGGGTGATTTACCTCACCTGAAAGTAGACACATGTATTTGAGCACCTCACCTGGGCTAATACTTAGACATTCCTAAATTCAGTTGTTTTTTTCTTCAAGTATGTGACTCAAGAGGAACAGAGAAAAATCAGCATTATTTACGTATAAGATAAGGAAAAGAAATTTCTCAGGCAGAAAAGGAAATCAGACATAAGATGATTGGTAAAATTTCTGGAAGAGTAAATGTCATCAAAGGAACTTTTTTAGTCAACAACCAATCTCAGGCAATAAGGATAAAGATACGTGTTTATCCACAAAACTCATTTACACATGCTATATGATTACTGTTTAATAAGCCATTTCCTTCCAGGAAACAGTTGTGAATATGCATAAAGTCATTCATGCACTGCATTCATACCAACAAAGCTGCAATGTTCTCTGAAATGGAATAAAACCCAAGAATAAAATCTAGTCTCTCTCATTCCTTACAGAATTTTCAAAGTATTTGTATTCATGTCTCACATCAGAAAAAAATTATCTGCAAGTTTATTTGTTTTTCATTAAACAAATTATTTGGCTAATGGTTATCATGTATTGGAGGAACCTAAGGAAGTGTGATGATTCACTAGGAGTGATGGATTTTAAAGTGGAAAGGCAAGTAAGCACGTAAGTCCATATAATAACCATTGTGCTGTCGATAAGTCTCAGCCAGTCATTCATTTTAACTGATTGTTTGACAGATACTTGTTAGGGAAATGAGGTTTTCTTCTTTATGCTCATTTTGTATACAGAATCAAAGAATCATCTAGGTTAGAAAAGACCACTACGATCATTGAGATGAACTGTTAACCCAGCACTTCTGTGTTCACCACTAAACCATGCCCCCAGGTACCACATTTACAAATCTTTACCAACTCAGGGATGGTGACTCAACCACTTCCCTGGACAGTTCATTCCAATGCTTGAGCTCTCCCAGTAAATAACTTGTTTCTAACACCCAATCTAAGCCTCCGCTGGAACAACTTGAGGCTGTTTGCTTCTACTCTTTGTTACTTAGGATAAGAGGCCAACCCTCACCTGGCCCCAGCCTCCTTTCAGGCAGTTGTAAAGTGATGAGGTCTCCCCTGAGCCTCCTTTTCCCCATGCTAAAGAACCCCAGCTCCCTCAGCCGCTCCTCCTAAGACTCACTCTCTAGACCCTTCACCAGCTCTGTTGCCCTTCTCTGGACATGCTCCAGCCCCTCAATGTCTTTCTTGTAGTGAGGGACCCAGAGCTGGACACAGTGCTGCCGTACTAGTGCTGAGTACAGCATATGACCTTATCCCAATAAAGTTAGTAGGACAATCCCAAAATACAGGCAGAACTATCCATTCAAATGTCCTTTATGCCAGAAGAATAATGAGGAGATGTAATATATGGCACGTTTTTCACTGACTATTTCAGTAAACAGATCAACCAAGAGATAAAACCTTTATTGCTCTGAATAGCACTGTTATAACAATCCAAAATTAGACACATCAGGCTCTGTCTGTCAAGTTCTCTGATGATATTAGTGCTTGATATACTTTCAAGGTTGCCTGAAAGCTTCTGACTTAGCAAGACTGTCGATAAGCTCACGAAAAAAATGCCAACTTGTTCCCCTTTTAGCTGTAAAAACTCTGAGCAAATTCTCTACTCCAGTGTTGATTATGACCGTTTCTGTGAAATACTCAAAAAGGGAATCTCACATATGAATCAACATCCATGTTAGCAGAGGAGATGCTGTATCATTTGCTTCCCATTAAAGTTTTCCTCTTGACAAAAAACAGATAAACCTGCTACATCAGAAGTTGGAATATACTATCTTACTGTTTTCCTGCTGATGAAACTATGCTTCAAATACCTGTAATTGAACTCTATCATTTGTTTTTCTCACCCTGTGTCTGCATAAGGCACTGAGAGCAATACATGTGTTGGAGGAATGCCTGTTAACACTCCCATGGATTTGGGATAAAATCCTTAAGAGTTTGAGACAATGCAAGAAAGTAATTTTTGTCCTGGTCAATATCTTGCTAGAGGTTTTTATACAAAAGCTTGATGCAAAGCCCTCTCAGGTCAAAGCAAAGACTCTATTTGATTTCCACGGGCTATGGATCAAGTGAATAGCACTAAATCCTGCAATGCATTCAGGGACTTGCAGATGCTGCAGCATTTATGCACTTTTCATTGAAATTTTTATTAAATTTTAGTGTTCTGCAGCTGAAAAAAGTTCTCATCACCTTGCAGATTATGACTTTTGATTATATAAACAGCTGAAGAAAGTAAGAGTAGTAAGAACTATTTGTGAGTCTAAAGCATCTGTTTTCCTGTTTGCACAGTATACAAGCTCTATGACATTCTTGGAGACACTGAACCTTTGGTACTTAAGAATAGCTATAATGTATCCACTGTCCACAATTCTTTAAAAATTATTGGGGAAAAAAGTATCTCTCTAATCTCAGCTTGATCCAAAACACATTTATTTCCATTAACTGAGAACATGAGAGGGGGAGGTGAAGGAGATGAATTAATGTAAAACTAAAACCCTGTCCATGGCTGGAAGTAAATGACATGGGCAAGACATAAGCAAAGGCAAGAACACAGCAATACTACACCTGTTATATCTTCAGCAATCTCTAACTTTTTCCCAAGGCAGAAGTTGTATCTTTTTTATTTGATGTGCACTGGTGGATATCTTGCCATTAATTTTTCTAATTGTTTTTTCAGTCAAAAAAAGAATAGCCCAGTAATGTCTGGTTTATAGCCTGTCACCATTAGATGAAACTGTTCTTCCGTAGCATTGTTTCTAAAAGTATTCTTCATTCCATACATGGATGAAAAATCAGAATTGCTTTGGACTGAAATCCCAAAAGCAATTCAAATCAAACAAGCCAAATTTTAGGGTTTTGTTCTACATTTCTAAAAGAAAATGAATAAAAAATAAGTGTGTTTCATTCATGTATTTTTGGAAACAAGAAATTAATAAATTATATTTTCCAAGTACATTTTACTTTTATCAAAGTCTTATATAAGAAAAAAAGTTCAAAGATTCCTGAAGAGATTTTGTATTATCTTACACTGCAAGAGCTTTTGACGTTTCATTGTGAAATTTTTAGAAGAAATATGAGGTTTCTTTTGGAAAAAGTTCCAGATATTTATTTGAATATATTCAACTTACCCTGATATTATCTTAGGACCATAGAATGTTATGGGTTGCAAGGGACTTTAAAGATTGTCTAAATCCAACCTCCTGACCTTGGGCAGGGGCACCTTCCACTAGACCAGCCTGCTCAGAGCCCCATCCAACTTGGCCTTGAACACTTACAGGGATGGGGCATCCACAACCTGTTCCCACGCCTCACTGTCCACCCAGTAAAGGATTTTTTCCTACCATCTAATCTAAGTATCTCCTCTTTTAGTCTAAAACCATTCCTCCTTGTCCTATCACTATCTGTCCAAGTAAAAATTCACTCTCCCTCATTTTTATAAGGTGCTTTAGATACTTAAGGCCACAAAAAGGTTTCCCTGGAGCCTTGTCTTCTCCAGCCTGAACAACAACAACTCTCTCTGCCCTGTCTTCATAGGAGAGGTTCTCCAGCCCTTTGATCATCTTTGTGACCCTCCTCTGGACCCTCTCCAACACGTCCATGTCTTTCTTGTGCTGAGGACTCCAGAGCTGGATGCAGCACTCCAGGTGGAGTCTCACGAGGGCAGAGTAGATGGTTACAATTCCCTCCCTCGCCCTCCTGGCCATGCTGCTTTTGATACAGCCTAGGATGCAGTTGGCTTTCCAGGCTGTGAGTGCACAGTGCTGGCTCATGTTCAGCTTCTCATCCATGAGAACCCCCAAGTCCACCCTTCAAGCCCATGTCCGACCAGCCTGGAGATGCGTGTTGTATGGGACCATGCCGAAGGCCTTACAGAAGTCTAGGAAGATGACATTGCTCTGTCTTCCCTTGTCAACTGCTGCAGTCACTCCATCATAGAGGGCCACCAGATTATTTAGGTACAATTTGCCTAAAGAAAGCCATGCTGGCTGTCTCGAAACACCTCCTTGTGTTGTATGTGCCTTAAAATTACTTTCATGAGGATCTGCTCCACGATCTTCCCAGGCACAGAGGTAAAGCTCACTAGTATGTGGTTCCCCAGATCCTCCTTTCTTCCCTTTTTGAAAATAGGAGTGACATTTCCCTTCATCTGACTGCAAAAGTTCTTGGCTTTCTTATAATTCTCTGATCAAAGTCTGTAACCAGAATCACTAAATAAGTTACCAATTTTTATATTACAGTAAGGAAATCTTGTGATTGTGTATTTTTCTTTACCTCACACCACGAACCCATTGCAGTGAACCTGACTGAAAGACTACAGTACACTGGAGAATTAGTGACACACGTAACAGTGAAACTGAGCAAGTATAACAGATGATGCTGAATGTCCACCCCAGCCTTCAGTCCATGCTCTGTTGCACGAACACATTTTCTGCAGGATAAACCTGACCAGATCACTGTAAGAGAGGAGCCTGCAGGCAAATCAGTACTGATGATTACGCCACCTGTATGACCTTGCCTGCATCTAAAAGTGCAGCAATTTCTCATGAAAATGTCCTTTATCAATAGAGTTGTTTTATTGCAAAAAATAAATAAAAATTATGCAATACCACAAAGGACCAAAAGAAAGACCTCTGCATGAACAGGCTCTGTGCAGCATGCTGTGGAAAAATCCCCCCCAAGCCATCCAATGTTAAGCGAATGCATGGCTCCCAGCATCTGAAGGGGTACTAGATAACTATATTCCTCTTTACTCTATGTTATTAAAACACCTATTTTATTAAGTCATTTGTTGTTGTGCCTTTCTTGTCAAGATTCAGAAAGAATCCTGCACCTTCACTCTCTCACCTCACATCCCACCACCCCACCCTCGTGCGGAACACCAGGCACTGTCAGGCTGCTCTCTTGAAGGACTAACAATTCAGTTTTTAACACCATCTTCATCTATTTCTCTCTAGCAAACTAGTTAGGTAAATAATTTCTTTGCAGACTAGATTCATAGGTCCCTGTTCTCAATTTGTTTCTAAAGGCAGTGGAAAAGTGGTTGGCATATTAAAAATATAACTT
Source organism: Platysteira castanea (assembly GCA_013397175.1). NCBI lineage: Eukaryota > Metazoa > Chordata > Aves > Passeriformes > Platysteira > Platysteira castanea. The sequence goes on from VYXC01010966.1 coordinate 323,706, forward strand.
CAAATCTCAGAAGCATGTAAAAACTTGCCTTCATACCAGGAATTTTTCCAAGGATAACTTAGAAGTAAGCAAGAAGCTTAAGAAAGAGCTTCTTTCCCACCATTATCATCACTCTTCTAGCTTTTCAAAAGCATTAGCTTGAACTGCAAATGGGAAGAGAACTATTTTTAAAAAGTATTAAATCAAAATTTACAAATTACAAAATTTACCACTTCCCCAAATTACAAAATAACCACTGTTTCCCCTCAAAGGAGAAGCAACCTTTCATTAGTTATGCAGGATAGCACTTTTTCTGTAAAACTTATTTGGAAGTTTATGATAAAGCTGGCTATTTGAGGGGAAGAAAAAAGAGGAAATATTGTTTTTTCTATATTTCATTCATTTCTTTTCACAGACATAGACACCAAAAAAATTAATATACCACTTAATGCATAAAAGAGGAAAATTTCTTGAACTCTTACACTAAAAAAAAAGGAACATACGGAAGGAAATGTTATTTCACACTTTGTGTATAGAAGTGCACTAGCTGGCAAACTTGAGATTTTCTGTTCTGGAAAAGCAGATCATGAAAACAAACTAAAATGAGTTAAACCAAATGTTTGTGGATAACACGATTTCATACCAAATTACTAATTCCCTTACCAGAGAGACTGGTATGATTGCAGAGCAGAGAACAAAGTTCAGAAGGAAGACAAGAAAGACATAAACTCTGAAGCAGTTTTGACCATAATACCCTGTCATGGCCTTCAAGCTTCTGTAATACTTCAGTCTTTAGGCAGCATTAGAGAAAATGGTATTTTTAAAATTGAATTAAATATGAAAATGACTACTTCAATGAGTAGAGTGTCCCTGCTGAAATTTATTTTAGTCTGTCTCTAAAATTTTCAGTCTGCTTCACAGCTATGCATTGGCAATGCCTAACTGCAGTCTAGAGCTCTGAGACCTCCTGGAAGACAAGAACAGCGGCCTGGGGGGACACATCTGATGTGCCTCCACTGGGACACTTCCGAAATGATCGGTGGTGAAACAGCTAACAAGACCACCATGTGGCTTGGTCTTTAGGTTTCCTGTTCAGAAGAACAGAAATAGTTTACAACCCTTTGAAGGGTAATCAAGGTAATCAAACTCTCCATATCTTAATTCACAAGCATTGCTATTTGAAGAATGACTTCTTTCCTGCAGAAAATTACAGTGGATACTTAAATTTTCTTTCAAATTTCTAGAGGCTTCTTCTAAACCAGCACAAACATTAATTTTTTTTTTTCCAAATTTAAAATTTTTGCTGTGTTGTTTGGAAAAAGATAAAAAATTGGCAAAAGCACTAAAGTGGCCTTCGGGGTTACACAAAACAAGAATATTTTGAGTTTAAATGTAGCAGACGTTGCCTTTTTGATGAAGTGTGAAGATTGATCAAATGCCAAGAATATACTCTGCTATGAACTTTGAAAGGAATATGTTATGGTCCTTTCACAGTTATATAACTAGAGAACAAGGAGAGTTGTTCAAACCAACTACCCACGGAGGTTAGGATTTATCTCATCCATTTCCACTCGGTATTTAAAATCTCTGCTAATTATAATAAATTTCATTTATAGTCAGTGCAGAGGAATGAGCACATCCAGATGCCTGCTTCTCTTCATTACCTCCTAAGTGAGAAAAGGATGACTAGTTCAGAACTATTTAACTTTTGGAGGAGTAAGTTAAGACCTATAAATATCTCCCAGAGATAGTAAGCAACTGGCAGAGAAATAAGTTGGAATTCCACCTCCAGATTTTTCCATAATAATTCTATTGTACAGCACGTCCTATTTATCTCCTTTAAAATAGTTTTATATCCTGATTGTCTTCTTTAAAAACCACATACCTAAGATATAATCTCTAAATTCTATAGCTCTATCCTTCCACACAAACATAGGGACTGGGAAATGAACCATGCATAGACAACATGAAAGGTTTGTTTAAGGAAACCTTTCTGCTGCATTTGGATTTGTCTGCTTTGAAAAAAAAGGAACCTCTGAGAACAGCTAGTGAGCTAGAACACAGGTGTCAGAAAGCATATTAAAGCAGAAGATACACCACTGAGAGAGACTAAAGAGATGAGCCAACGTGTTTTCAGCCTTTTGATATAAGTATCTTTCAAAACCACTTATGGATCTAAATCCATATTTCCATCCATTTTTCTGTCCAGTATTCGAAATCATCTATCACTTTGCTCTGTATTTACTTAATTTGTTTGCAAAGATGTAGCAAGGAGTGCACACTAAATGTTCTGACTGCACAGAGTAATAGGGAAAGCTCACATACAGTCTGGAAAAGGGTTACAAGACCCCAAACCTCTTTCCTATTGCATGACCAAACCCACTGTAAATCCACGCCATGGATGGCTGCCTGACAGACATTGTGCTGTACTCGGGGTGTGAAGAGGGCTCAGGGCAGACAGTTGTCAGAAGGCAGTTACATCCAAAGGGATTCGGGCAGTTCAGTCCAGGCACTCTATTCTGCCTTCTAGAGACCTGAAACAAAACTGGTTCCTATCTTCCCCTCCTGTAACTAGGATTTTATCTTACATGTACACTGTTGCACAAATATGTCTATATTTTAAAATCATTGGTCATCTGTGCCAGACACAACAAGTCAGCATCATCTCCAGTCTGCAGCTATGCCTGCCCCCAGAGGAGGAGAGAGACTGCCACGGCTCTGCCACTGCAGCAAGACGCTGAACTGTGCTGAAGGGCTCACCAGCAAGACTAGCAAAATTGCTTCTCCCATGAATTATTTAATGCACTAGATTTTGAAAATTTGGGCCTTCACAGGAAAGAAACTGTAGGCTAAAGGAATGATGATGGCTGCAGCCTTTCAGCAGCTGCAACTTCTACAGTGATCTGACTGTGATGGGATGAAGGGAGAGAGGTGCCAGAAGCAGCATGTGGCCCGAGAAGGATAGCATACATATCACATATTACCTGGGGCTTATTTTATAAGGAGATTCCTTTATAATATTTACCTCTAAAAATCAGCACCTTTTGACACAGGTTAACATACTATAGGTTGATTGCTTTGCTCACAAGCAAATCAGATAAAACTTGAGCTTCCCTTTCACTTGGAAAATAACTAATACTGAACATGTCAAATCATTAAGCCAGTTTGTGGATAGATTTACTCTGAGCTATCCTCCTGTGGGAAAGCTTCAATTTGTACTCTTTCAAGCTTCCATCCAGATGTCAAAATGGCAAATTCCACCTAAATTCTCAAACAGTGTAGAGTTTACAATATTGAGTTTCTTTTTATATAAGTACATATCAAATAAACACAAGAGACAGCTGCACCCAAAGCTCTTGCTAGGTGTGTGAGTATAGGTTTATATACTCTGTTTGTCCAGTTCTCCTGTCTCTAGTCCATGATACCCATGTCTCAACTTGGATTTCATCAACTGATGTAAACAAATGCATCAATAACAAACCCAACCAAAAAGCTTAGAAAAACTGAAAATTCTGAATTCTATAAGTGGTGCAAGATACTGTGGTATTTATATTACAGAGTTAAAAAGAGTTGTTGCTAAAGATTTTTTAATACTGCTGTGTCTTCAATAGAAAGACCACAATTCTTAACCTGGTGTATTTCATTAACAAAGTGATTAGATATCCTAAACCAAAAAAATATATAGGCTCTTCACAATCAGATCTGGAGAACATCTTCAAACTCTCTGCTTTTTATTCCTCTGTGGGAAGAAGGAGAGTTGGGGACCAGCATGTTGCAGCTGTAACTCACCATGTCAAAGAGCATCAATTTTGTTCCTAAGCAACTCTGCACAGTGCAGTAGTTGCTGCCCATAGCTGATAAGGATGCTCAGGGAATTGTTAAGTGGCTGCAAGTGGAAGAGATAAAAGTTTCAGAAACCGAAAGTAAGGCCACTGACACAATAATAAAATTCCTCTTTTGGGCTATAAAAAAAGGAGGATATGAATAGTAACAACAATGAAAAGTTAAGGATCCCACTCACATTACATGTGCTCTCATACATAAAACTCTTTTGGTTCATCTTACTGAAAGAAGCAGTGAGTTAGGATGCAAAGGAGACATTCAGACTGTAAGCTATCACACAATCCTAAATTAATTCCTTCACAGCCTTACAGTCTAACTCTCAGCTATTTACAGGGAATGCCTGGATGGCCAAGCTTTCAAGTGATAACTTGAAAGACTGTTCCCTGTGTATCAGCCAAAATGTTTTGAGAATCTGCCAGTACAATTCATAGAAAAAAAGAATCCATATCTTGACAAATATTTGAAAAAAATTGGGGTTTGGCCTTAAAATATTTTTTCCAAAATAATAATTAATCAAAGCATTATAATGTATTATCAGAAAATTAGGCTATTATAGATACCTTCAAGGAGGTTCATAGTTACTTCTTAATCCAAGATTAATTCTCTTAATCCAAGAGATTTAAAACAGTAGTGAAACGGACTTACTTTATTTTAATTTACCGAAGTACTCAGAATAATTAAATAAAATCCTAGAAGTTCATACTGCCTTTTATACTACAACATGTTTTAGCTAAGGACACTGAGCCTTCAGTAATCAAACAGCTAAATTTATTTATACAGATACATATTTTATAACATTTTTGTTTTAATGCTGATACTATAATAGATCATATTTAAAAAAAATGTACAAGTGTTCTTAATATTGGTATTTTTGCTTCATATGTTGTTTTTTGATATAAAGCCTTAGTGGAAGTAGTAGTAAGTTAAAAACTGAGCTAGACACCATCTGGTTAAAAATTAGCTCAGAAATCACAATGCTTCCTCAAAGAGAAAGAACTGCAATATAAGATTCTTACCTCAGGAAATAATTTTTTTTACAAAGGATCAGGAAAAACCAGGAAAATGTGCTTTAAATATGTTTCATTTAGGAACAGAGATTAAGGTAAAAATCAACTAGCAGAGCTGTAGACTCTGCTTACAAAGCTCTTTTTATTGTACAGAAAGAAAACCCAAAGGCAGGAAAAGTACTTCTCAAGCCTCCTACATACGTCTACAAACAATGTTCATTAATAAATCAAATAGACACAAAATAAGAATGCTTGCCACCATACCAGAGAAAGGGATGAATTTGCAGTGGTCAAAATTGAGAATTACTTTTTACCTTTTCTTACCACACATCAGCATCTTTACAAATTTACTGTGTAAGCTAAATAAGAAACCCATTGAAACCAATAATCTTCAGATTGCATGTTTCTTTGAAAAATGGAATCACCTACCTGACATTGTATCATAATTTTTCACACTGTTTCTAAAAACATTTTCATTAATAATATCTACATGTCATAGCTTCCATTTCTTACATATCTTTTCATGCTGAACTCTTGGTTTGAAAACCACAAAGACAGAAAATTAGGATGAAAAATATATCCCTTGGATGCTTTACATTACTCTTTCAGTTACCCTTCTTTTTTTACTTGAATTACTCATTCCTCCTTCCTAAGCATACCATACCCACAACACTCTTATCTCCTTTCTAAAGTATTATGTAAAAATAGGGCATATTCTATTTTAACAAGACCTGAACCTTAACAGGATCCATTTGATTCTGATACGAGCATTTGATCCTGACTCTGGGACATACCCAAAGTCTGAGTATAGTATTCTATACTTATCCTAGAAGCTACTCCTGTGCACATAAGACTATTTACTAAGGCGACTGGGTACCTAGTTTCACAGCTGGCTTGCTTCAACTGCTCTCCTTTGCGTTTCTAACACCCAAGCTTCTTCTGAAAATTCAAGTTGAGTGCCTATCTTCATCTCCAGACACATAAATGCGTTTAAATTCTTCCTTGTAGTGTTTGGGTCCCATAAATTAATAAACCCAGGAGATCTCTGTGTCTGTGAAACTTGAGTTCTCAGTTAAACCAACCAGATCAAAGAAACCAGTAGCACAGACGAAACTGAAAAAACAGGGATGAAATACAAAATACTATTCCTAAATACTTTAAATACGCGAAATTTTACTTTTTCATACTAGTAGCATATTTCTACGTATTTTAGCAACCTCAAATTTTCTGTAACTGAAGAATCATGCTCTAATTAAGTACATTTACACAGTAGCTCCTAATGCTCTCACCTTCAGGATGGAGATATGCAGATAAGTAAGGAACAGTACTGCACAGTGGAATATAAGAAAGGAAACTGCTTTTCTAAATACAGAAAAAATACAATTGCTTATATGACTTTGTATCTTTAATAATCAGACAGATAGCAGTCTTCTACTGTTTTGTTAGCTTTTGTCAATGCACTTTGCTAGAATTTGAACTCATGGTAGGAAGGCTGTATTGATAACTAGGTACATTAAGATGTACCTCCTATTAATGCATAAGCTGTGTCTACGCTGCTATGAGAAAAGGAGTGCAGTCTCATTTGAATTATAATAGAGCTGAATCCTGTTAGATTTTATTCTTTTTATGAATTGATCACATGATCTTCATAGGTGTTCATGTTTAAACCTGAGCCTTCATACACCAGGTACCTGAGTAAATTTTTGTATCTAGTATTTTTCTACAGGACACTTATACCTGTTACACATCAGATGCTCTAGTCAAAGCATTTTTTTTAATTTCATCTCAAATCACATGCATCTAAGTCTATGCCGTAGAAATAATGCAAATTTCATTGTGTAATTTGATGAAAATTGATTTTTTATTAAAACAAACCCTACAGCTTTTTTACTTAACAAGAGCTTTATAAAACATTACCAGAGGCACAGCAAGGTCAAAATCATATGCTTCATAAAAAATATTTAAGAAATAGTGGTAGAAATTAGGCTAACTGTGTTAGGGGTTGAAGTCCAAGCATGGTGACTATTATTGTTCCAGGAAGTGTAGCATAGAGCTATCATTTTAAAGCACTATCTATAAATCCAAAAATCTTTTCTCCACTGCATAGTCAATTCAGAAAAAAAAATAAAATATGTTTTAAAGACTGTGTCTTCCAGAAAAATTTGTGCTCCTATCTACTGCCCAGTAAATGATAGGTACAGAAATATACAGAATCTTTTCCATCACTCTGTCAGCTCTGTTGTCTGGTAACTGATGAAACCTGTTAAAGCTGATTCTAAACATTGTTCAAGTATTTCTAATTTATACTCCCTCTTTGGAACACTCTATAATCTTAACCTCTGATGAACCAGATTCTTCTCTTGTTAGCTTACCATGATGAAAATTATGAACTTCTGCCAATGGACTATAATGTCACAAAAATCAAGAAAAAGGAGTAACTCATTAGACTTTCTTTCAAATGTCTGAAAACTTAATTGTCACTCCAAAGTTCCAAGATGTTCTCAACTTATTTTGAATAGTCACTTTATTTCTGTGGTATTTATGTTCCCCTGTTCAGAAATACAGTTTCCATTTCCAGATTTTTTTTGCATAGTAGGCACTATTTCTAATACTGTATTCATAGATTTATAAGGCTTTTATATTGCAAATTTTTCATCTTAGACAGAGGCATAATGATGTGAGTCACATACGGATTGTCATCACTCAGTTTGAACTTCTCGGGTTTGATCACTTAAAGATTTTACTAAAATGACAGTATTCACTGAAGGTTACTTGAATGATAGGCCCTAACTAATAGATCAGGCAGTAGTCATCATTACGCTCCAAGATGATCTGTTCTGCTGTACCAAGCATATTTCTATGCTACATCCAAGTCCACACTAATTTAATTGTTCTTATTCTTGTCCCACAGTAACAACAAGGAAACAAAATTTCATCTGTTTCTACCAAAGGAACAAATATATTAGATTCTGAGCAGAAAGATCTTTTTTGTGAGTATCACCTTCCTGCTCTTCATAACTGAACTACAGAAATTCATGCTCAAGAAAAATGAGTGAAACAAGCTAACTCCTTTTCCTCTAAGAGATTTTCAGGATTTTTTTGAGGAGGAAAGCTGGTCCCCAGTGCAACTAAATAAGAATACAATTACTCCTCTCTCTGTCAAGCAACAACAGCCCAACATAGTTTTTTTTTTACTGCTATCAAAATGACCCTTAGTATAACAGATTCTCCCTGGAGCCCTTTTTGAATATCTAGTAATGTACTTTGAAGGCGATCACAACTACACTTTGTCCCTCCTCTGTTATACAGGCTAAATGTCTCTGCTGTGAAGAGAAAATAGATTGAGACATCAAACACATTTGTAAAACACAAAATCCACTAGGTTGTATATAAGACAAAAATAGAAAAATTCTATTTCAAACAGGGTTGAAAATATCAAACAAAAAATGAAGGAGCAATATGTATGTACAAGATACAAAAATAATACTCTAACTTTGTCAATCTTTACATTTGTAACATTAATCATAAGAATATATCCAAACTTCTAATGAAATTTTTCACAAAACAAATATTTTGAATTTTGCCCTCTCTTGTCAGATTTTATTAAACTCAATTTTTAAATAAAAGTTCTGAGGAGATGGATTGTTTCAAACTAAAATGCAGAGACTATAAGGAGCTAAACACACTGAAAATGGCACAGTGGTGAGAAAAGAGAAGAGAATACGTGTGGCATTTGAGAAAAAAGTGATGATGCAGAAATTTTATGATGCTCATATGGAAAAATCCATCAAACAAAGGTCAGAACAAGAAATCTGTTCTGAGGAAAGTTCAGGTCAAATGAATGACAATGATGACAAACGAAAGATTTGATCTAGTTGTGAAGGGTGAATTAGGAATCTGGAACAAAGGAGCAGAAGAAGAAAAAATAAAGCCAGTGGAATCTTATTACAAATGTTAACCTTGTCTTGAAGAGAGGAAGAAAGGTGTCAACCAATAGACAAACCCCAACCATGAAAACTATGGAAAGTGGTAGTTTGAATAAATAATAGAGAAAAGAAATAGATAGAATATACACATAGTGATGAAAAAAGAATGGAAAAAGGACTGAAGATGGCAAAGAACATGAATGTGCAGGAAAAGGAAATGCATTGGTCTCTTCCCTTGTTCGTTGTTTGAGGCTTTCTGCTACCACATCTAGTCATCTGTTTATTATAAAGTCTTCAGAGAATTTGATATATCTTAAGTGGGTTTCCTCACACATTATAGGCTATATTAACAAGTAGAGAAAACAAATAGTTGCTTTATCTTTTCTGAAAGACACGCCTCCAGTTGATACAATCAAAGCAAATAAATGAGTAGTCTGGAGTTTAAGCTTCCCTTCATAAAATATTGTGCTCATCTACAGAAGCATTGTAAGACTTGATAAAGCTACCCAATGTAAAGGCTATAAAAAGAGAATTTTAATATAGCAGTGAGATTGCTTTAGAACTAGTCACAGAAGAGCACTACGTTCCTTATTTAAAGTATAATGTCTTCATAAAACACAAACTACACTACAGCTCTGACTGACTTCGGAACAAACAATATCCTTACACCATCAAAACCATACCAGCTATTCCAGCTCATTTGCTGGCTACTGACAGGGCAGATGGAAAGTTATTAGATTGTCATGTTATAAGGTGACAGTAGAAAGTGACATAACTGTCATTATGGGTGTAGATGTTCACAAGCTCCTATGGACGTCTGCCAATCCCAGTTCAATAGACTTGAGCTTTTTTCTCTGCCAAATTTCACACTAACCTGATTCTTGACCTTTACGTCCCTTCTAAGCTTTCCACTGTTATCTTGAATCTCCATAAAATGTTTTGTGACCTATTGAAATTTTATTCTCTTTACTCCTCTTGTTCCTACTTTACTTTTGCTACAATTAATCCTGATAAAACACTAGTTTGAAGTTTAAAATCAGACAGTTCAGTTTCTGAAAGTGTGCATGCTGTTTTTCTAGGGTCATCTTTCTCTTCTTTCTCTCTCTGTCTTTATCCTTTTCTCATGTTCTCTTTTTTCCTTTCCTCCTTTCTTCCCTTCATTTTTTTTTCATCTGTTTCATGTAACATTTCCATGTACATGTACTACTTGAGCTGAGCAGCCAAGAGCAGTTAATAGCTGGGATATCCTTGGAGGCAAAAATATAGTAATATTTGAAGTCACTAGCACTCTGCAGAGGAAAATGTAATCTATGTTTTTTAAAGACACTTTAATTGCTCAGCAATCATGCAGAACTGAGACATATAGCTCTGCTTCCAAGGTAATAACTCCCCAAATTGCAAAGGTCGCTTACTCAATACCCTTACTATCTAGAAAAATATGACAATGACACCAAGACTCAAAAACTCAATTTTATGTTAATCTATTATTCGCTACTACCTTTCATGTATTTTTGTAGTATTTCACATAACCTGCTGTGTGCTACTGTCATTTAAAACATAAAGACTTCATCACCCTTTGTTTCTAAAAGAGAAAAGTTGCTCCCATTGAGTCCATTTATATACCCCTGATTCAGCTAAAACTAAAGTTAAAATGAACAGGAGTTCTGTATTAGTAAAGAGGTGATAAGCTTTAGCACATAGAAAAGGTATCAGTACTAATCACAATCAGCTTTCACTGACCCTTGATGCTTTTCCTTGTAATTTCCCTCTCCTTTTGTGTAATTATTCCATCAACTAAAAAGATTTTAAAGCTTTTATTATGCTAATTTTATTTGAATTATTCACATATATATATTTAACATTTAAGCATCATCTTTATATAGTTATCATGATGTTATCAAAAGGACATCATCTAGCTAATGCACTGATTAAAGATTTCATATAAATTGGTAATGTCTGCCATATTTGAACCTGTATCATACCTGAACTCCTGAGGGTGAGACTTTGGATCTCTGTTAAACATGCTCAAACTTTCTCTGTGCAAACTGCCTTGAAAAAGGAGTCAAGCATGAGTGGATTCTCTTTAACCCTTTTTGTTTCACTTGGGACCAAAATATTGCGTTGCTGTGTACTTAAATAATGGTTCTTAGGTTCTACTCAAAGAGATTTGAAATTATGCTTACATTTCAGCAGTACTTTCAGCAGATTTTACTCAGAGTAATACTTCAAAACCTGGAACTACAGAATAATACTCGTATGTATGTGTGTGTGTGTGTGCCAAATAAAGAATCAAATCATTTTAACATCAGCTAGATACCATACCTGTGTTACAATCAGTTGCAATTTGGGCATAAAACAAGAAAAGTTTCTGTACAGTACCATGGACAAGTACTTTCCACATAGTGCATGAGCATGGAAACAACTTACTCTGAAAGTACCTTTTGTTAACAAAAAAAAAAAATAGACCAGCTTCTGTTCTTTTCTATTAGGACTATAAATTCTAAATATCAGTCAATTCTTTCTTGACACCATCACTGTTCTGATTAAAAATAAATGGTAAAAAATATCAGCATCAGAAAATACAGGAGTGTGGAACTAGTTATCATGCCTAACTTGTTTCTTCTGCTAGCTGGTCCCTTTCATTTGTCACCAGGAACAGAAGATGAAAACCAAAAAAACACCCAGGAACCTAAAAGGTGGATTTAAATCCCCAAAGCTCTTGTCACTCCTTTTTAGCATAAGTTGCCCTTACAAGAAGTATGAAATATTTACTATGCACTATATTTATCTTCATTTGTTATATCACACTGAAGATAAAAGCCTTGTATAAAAAATGGTGGCATAAGACATTCCCTTTATCTTTCTCAGTATTTTGTATGTGCATTTCCCAAGTAAATTACAATTGCACATAATAAATCAAGTTTTTCATAATAGTTTAATAATACACTTTCATTTTGTTAAATGTTTGCTTTATACATGTTTCATAAATCTCGGCAGTCCCAACAAGATCTGGCAAAATGCTAATAAAATGATGGGCTTTGCCTTAATGAAAGTACAAAGTTTATCATTTAGTATCTCTAATTATTAAATAACTAGTCAGTTTCTAAGGAATCAACAAATTTTCAGTTTCATAGATCGTACTATACAACTCAAAATTAAGAATAGGGAAAAACTGTCAAATTAGTCAACCTTCTAAATCCCTGTTGTAATTACAGACAAATGCATTTTATAACTTGGTGCACAGAATCAGCTGATACAATCAGACTGGTATCAGACTTCATAAAATAATACTCTCTCTCATCTTTCTGTTAAACTGCACTGAATTCTAATGTCAACAGTGACACTCTTTAACCCTTATTCTTGGAAAGAATTTGTATTGCCATTGGAATTATGTTTAAAGACACATGCTTGATGTGTCATATGTCTCACACTTCCTTAGATCATTTTCCAGAGTGTGACACCAGTCACTATAGCTTGACACTCATCATTTAAAACGTACAGGTCCATGAAAATCAAAGGAAGTATGTTCAGTGTCTTAAATAAAATCAGGAATATTTTATTTTTAAGGACAAGGTATTATTTTCATGAAAACAAGTAATTTTGTAATAACAAATTCAATATCCAGGTCTACATCAATATGTGACTTAAAACAAAATGGCAGATCCACATACTGATCAAACTAAAAGCTTGCACTTCAGTTCTCCTTATAAATACTACAACTTTGTAAATATTACAACATTGTAATAGGTCCTGCCAGCGAAGACAATACTCCATTAAAAATCCAGTCATAACTCACAGACACTCATAAAATATTCCAATTTCGCTGTCCAAAACCAAACAGTTTCAAGACTTTTTTGCTTTGTTTTGTTGTTTGCTTTTTCAGGTTTTTTGCAGTTTTTGGATTTGGGTTATTTTAATTTCAGCAATGCTGTTTACTCTCTTAAACATGTAAAAAATCTAGAAGGAAGTCACAAGTTGTATTCATGGAGTTCTGTAACAAAAACTTACCCTCACATTTTTTTTCTATCACCATTTTTTTTTTAATTGAGTATTTTCCGTTGGTGCCAATACACTTGTTGAAATGTTGGCTGTAACCAAACACCAGCTGCACTTACCCCAGAGTTGTCATGGTGACGATGGTGTACCAGAAGGCTGCAGGGATGCTGGTGAACTTGCTGGCTGATGAACCTTTCTCTGCATAGTACATGACTGTGGCAAAGATGATGATGGCCATAGTGAGTGAGAAGAGGAGGAAGCCTAACTCCGAGGCACAACTTTTCAGCGTATAACCCAGGATGCGCAGACCCTGTGAGTGGCGGGAAAACTTAAAGATCCTGAAGACACGAAAGACTCTTAATGTCACAAAAGCCCCACTGACATCCTCATTATCTGTCATCACCAGGCCAATGTAATATGGCATAATGGCCACCACATCAATGATACTCATGACACTGCGCACAAATTTGTAGCGACTAGGAGCTGCCAGCAGACGTAGGAGATATTCAACTGTGAAGATCATCACACAGGCAGTATCCAGACAGAAGAAAGCCACCGCATACCGCTCTCCACAGGGCAGCTCTTTGATGCGACCTGGGCTTACCCCACAGGGCACTGTCTCCACCACATTGGCAATAACAGAGACGGCAATGAAGAAACCAGTGACATAATAGAAGACCAGAGCCAGGGTACTGGTATGTGGGTTTTCAAAGGCCCTCCACATCCTCTGACGAGCTGTCATTGAGGGTAGGGAGCTCTCAGGTACGTGATCTGTATCAGCATCATCCTGCAGGCGCTCAGCATTCTCACGCCGGCGATCCTTGTACTCCTCGTAACAGCAGTCACCAATGATCTCAGGGATGATGCCAAAGAAGGCCAGCTCCTCATCATAAGCTGAGATGCACTCCTGGCGGGGATAATGAAGCTTCCCAGTACGGTAGAAGTTGAGAATGTGGCGGAAAATGTCAGGATCCCGGTCAAAAAAGTACTGCTGTGTCTCAGGGTGGTAGAAGAAGTCCCGCTCTGAACTGCCCAGCAGAGTGTCAGGGTAGCGCTCTAAGGTGTCCAGCCATGTCTGGAACTGGATGCCACTCACATTCAGCACAATCAAAGAGTCCTGGCTTCGCTTTCTCTCCTGCCGTGGAGCAGCTGGCATGGGACCAGTAGCCACTGGCATCCATCCTATGGCTGCTGCCCTGGCAAAGGGTAACCAAGCTGCTACACCTGCCGCCATGGTTGCAAACACCTATTACAGCTAAGTGAGTCAATCTAGAGACAGTTTTGGTCCAGCCACTAAAAGAGAGGGAAAAGAAAAATACAAATTCTCACACATTCTTGAGGCAGCAGAATTTCTGAACATTTTTGTGATATTCAGTATTAACTGAAAACCTTTTCGCTTCCTTTTTGTTTCCTCCACTTTTTCACTCCAGAATATGCTTTCCAGGAGCTGGTTAGACTGTTAGGACAAAAAACGAGGGCACTTGGAAATCCCTGTATTCAAAGCAGCTACTCTAACAGCCAGATCCTTTAGATATAAGGTCTCCATTCGAGGCCCCTGGATGAAAGCAACAGTCCTCAAAGCACTAGCCCCTGGAACCGGCTAGCAGCTCTGGTGCAGCTGTGCAGCCACCTGGAAGGACATTTTCTTCCACGCTCGATGCAGCCGGCCCCCCGCCCCTCCTCCGCTCGCTCCCCGCCCGCCGCCGGAGCCGGGCCGCGGCAGCCGGCGGAGCCTTCCCGGGCGGCCGCAGCGGGGCCGCCAACGCCGTCGCCGCTCGCCGTGGCGGGGCGGAGGGGATGGGCCGGGCGGGCCGCCCC
>VYXC01010966.1:339048-362446 GCA_013397175.1 Platysteira castanea
TGCGGGCAGCCGCGCCGGCGGCGGTAGGGCAGGCGGGGAGCGCGGCTGTGGCTGCGTGTGCGTGTGTGTCCGGGTGTGTGCCGGTGTGTGTGCCGGTGTGTGTGCCAGTGTGCGTCTCTGCGGGGCCAGGATCGTGCGGTCCAACCCCTCCGCCGGCAGCGCCGCACAGACCCTCTGGAGTTCGCCGTGTCTTGGGTAGGGATCGGGCGGCGGCGGTGTCTTAGGTGAGGCACCGAGGGGGTTTCTGGGGAACGCTAGCTGCTTTCAAGGGAAGGGGAACCGTTCACTGAAAAAAAGGGGGATGAGATGACTGGGAGTGAAGTGTAGCGATGCTCCTCACAACCCGCCCCGAGCCACTCCGGAGTTCTGGTTTCAATATCCAAATGGCTCTTACCAGCTTTGGGAACGGCGAGAGCTGGGACGGGTGTGGGAGCCTTTTCCTCCTCCTCTCCGTTCCGCTCCCGTGCCGAGCCGCGTCCCTTTTCCCGACGCTAGATGGCGCGTGGATGACGGGAAGTGAGCTCCCGCCGGGGCGCCGCTGCGGGGCCGGGCGAGCCCCCCGCGCTCCGCGCATCCCCAGCGCACTCCCCGCGCCGCCGCCTCCAGCCGCTGCCGAGCTCCCGGGACCGCTGTATCTCCGCGCTAGACGGGCACGTAACTTCCCGAGCTCTGCCACTCTGATAGTGCCGATAAATAGAGGGAACGGTCTATATTTTTCAATCAAGATTCTTAAACCGGTCTATGTCTTCTTCACAGACCTTGCAAGAAGATACCAGAAGGTATTCCTCCTTCTAATTTGCGTGTGTTTCCTTTTGGTAGTAAGAGGTTTCGAAAAGAATCACAGAATGAATAGGTTCCTATATATGTGAAAATTTTATTACCAAACCTTCCACTCTGATAAGCTATTTGAGATATATACCAAAGAAACCCAAAGCGAAAATAAACCAAATACACATTGAAGCTCGAGAGTTAACTCTTTTCTGTATTTTAATAATATGCTCAGCCTCAGTTTATATTCACTTTTAAGTTCCCATGAAAAAGATGAACACTTTCAGTATTGTAGCCTCTAAGCTGTTCCTACAAGAAATACTTGAAAGCACAGAGAGAAAAGGTTTAAAAATGTTTGAGTGCAAACTCTAATATATGAAAACTTGTGATGATGACCGATTCCGTATATGAAGTCACTTGAAATAAAATATCACATTAAATAAAAGATACTTTCTGTATATTTGCAGAAGTTGTTTGTTGGTTTGTTGCTTTGTTTTGATTTTTTTTCTAGTTCAAATATTCAGTACATGATATCGTGTAAATTAATCCATTAAATTGAAACCGGTTGGTCAAGTATAGGTATTGAGGTTTCAATGGTATGGATCTTCTTCTCCCATATGAAGTGGGAGGTTTTATTTGGTGCTACAGAAGGACAGTCCTATAGAATTAATAAATCTCAATTCATGATCCTGTCAGCTCAGCACTAGGACAATAATACAGGACTTCGTTTCCTGAAAATCAAGAGGTTTCCTTGTCAGCTTTAGATTCTTTTTGTAATCAGTAACTGCTCTTATTTTTTTAACATGCCTAGCTTTACAAAAATCAGATACTGCTTTAAGTTACTTTTTTTCTTTGCAGTTTTTCCTGAATAGAAGTCT
The DNA here is from genome assembly GCA_013397175.1 of Platysteira castanea. Classification (NCBI taxonomy): domain Eukaryota; kingdom Metazoa; phylum Chordata; class Aves; order Passeriformes; genus Platysteira; species Platysteira castanea. The sequence continues at coordinate 340,695 of VYXC01010966.1, forward strand.
GGCAACAAAGGATTTTCCATCCATAGAGGGAACCCATGAGAACAGGTTCCATTAAAGAAACACCTGGATTCCTGTGCCAATATTAAAGTTGCTTCAGAGATTTACACATTTCATCAGAAAATGGAAAAAAAAACTCAAACAAGCCTTATGTGTTTGGACAAGTGGGTACCATGTAACATTATAACATTTAGTCTGTTTTAAGTCAGAGGTTTGAAAGCAGTTGAGGTTTAGAGACTTTTCTGACACCACTGACTGGAAAAATGATCACCTCACTTTAAATTTTTGTGGGCAGCCTGTATATCAGAGAGGTGCCTCTCCAAAGTAGTATCTTGAAAAGAGTACACTCTCTTAACTTCTTAATTAATATGTTATTGAGAAGTGATAGCCAGGAACTGAACTTTCTCAGCTTGTACCTTAGGTTTAGTTCATTAAAGTTGTCTGGCTACAGTATTCCTTACTTTGCATGTTTCAAAAGGACTAAATCCTGCTACCTAAGGTGTACCTAAATAATCAGTTCTTCCTAAGTCAAAATCCTGCCTGTGAAATCAGAATTGGCTACAAAGAGATTGGTGTTATGTGACAGGGAGGATTATGACTTCAAGTAGGAATTAAATAGCAAGGACTTAAATGAGACAAAAATCCTATTTTCAAGGGAAGAAAATAAATCCTAGTAATTGTAGGAAAAGAAGAAAATGGTACTAAGGGGAATGCACAATGGGCTCTAAGATGAGCTGTTTCCTAATTATTTCCAAAGTCATGAGGCACAAAGAACTCGCTGTGGATTAAAGAAGATAACAGCTATGATGCAGAAGTTTATATTAATGAATTTAATTTTTTTTTATTTTTAAAAATATTTAGAACGTTTGAAACTGCATGGTTTCTTTACAGACTGAATGTACATGTGCATTCCCTCTTTTTAATTCCTCTAATATTAAGACAGTTTTCTTTCCTTTTGAGAAAAGAACACTGTAGATGATGTTTTGTTTTGAGGTTTGTTTGATTGGTTTTTTTAATGAAAGGAACATTCCTGAGACCTTATAAGTAGCAGAAGTACAATATAAGAATTTCTAGAATGTAACCCCACTGAAGAACTAAGTTGTGAGATTAGAATGTGTCTCACAAAGGAAAATATTTGATTCTACCTTGCAAATATAAAAAATAATGCTTTGGTCAAACATGCAATCAGCCCAAATACATACAGTCATAGCCTGCAGTTTGCTTGCCTTCATAGATTTGTTTTGTCTAAATCTAGCTGCTTTTTGTGCTTTGGGCCAGACAGAATAAGTGGAAGGCTTTTGATAATTTTCCCAAGACAAAAAGCCATCTTTCTGGGAGTTTGCTAAAATAGTCTCAGGTCATTCTGCAGTGCAAGTGCTTGGTGTCCTTCTTTCTGTGTGGAGAAATGGATTGCTCTGGACATGAAAAAATAACCTCTCATTGGTCAGGGATTAAGACATACTGTGGGGGAAGTGCACCATTTCTTTTAAATTCTGAAATCAACCTAAGAGGTAGTATAGCCATCATTAACCTAAAAAAAGACCCTTACTTCTATGGAAAAAGATTTTTTATGTATTTATTACAGGTTTAGAGGATGGAACATGAAGGCAGAGCTGTCAGCACTGTAGTTTCTTTTTTTCTTAAGGTGAGGCTAAGTCAATACTTGGAATCATCTCAAGAGAACCTTACACTCTTCCAAAAGGGACTGATTTGATGTCAAATATTTGTACTTTATCTTCTCTAAACCAACAAATACTGATTTAGTCATTATATATGTTTTCCTTGATGTATAGGATATTATATAAAACATTAATTCTGTTAAACTATGTATTAGTCATATTAAGCTCTGGGAATTCCTCTTCAGATTAGTGATATGGTACCCATCAATGAAATGGTAAGTAACTTTTAAATTTTACTTTAGATAAATACATATTTCTCATTTTGAATTCATATTTTGTCTCATACAGTATCTTCAGACAAATAACTCTTTTGTTTGTATAATGAGACCAAATTTCAACCAATTTGGCTTTAAACACCTGTGCTACCTAGTTGGGAGCCTACTCTCCCTGAGTTCTTGGAGTCAACAGAGGGAGAAACAACTCCAGAAGGCAATCTATCCTACCTACAATCTCAGTCGATATAGGCAGGTATCCATTGGCCATGAAGGGCGGGCTGGGAAGACTGTGGTCATGACGTTAGGAGTCTTTGCATTAAGATACTTTCCGTTCAGGCAGACTGGTCCTGAGACTTAGAGCTTGAGCCAGTCTGCTAAGGCAAAAGGAAACTGTCCAGGGCTTCAAGTGTCTTTAAGGTCACATCCTTAGAAAGAGAAACTAAGAGTGAATTAATGCAGAAAACTAATTAATGACAACAGTTCATTCTCCTGGTTGGACTGAAGCACTTTGGGAAGTCTTTGACAAGGATGCCTCTTGCTACAATTACTTTGTGTTGCTACAGCCACATTCCTAAGCACATGCAGAATCTTCAGTGTAGTCAAACACTCCCGTTTCACTCCACAAACAAAAAAAGTCAATTTTTTTTTTTTACTTAACAGTTTTTGACTTAACTGTCTTTTTTATTTTTGTTCTCTGTAACATACTCGCAGCATGGCAATCTTTCAATCTGCATCCAAACATTGCCATTTTAGATACTGCTTTTTTCTTCGTATTCCAGGAAATGTAGGGTTTGGATGCCAGCCACCTTCCTCTGCTCCTGCAAAAGCCTCACAACGATCAATGGCTCCTTGCCTAATTAGTCCCATCTCTCTTATACTGTGAATCCTTTCTAAACTGTTTTGTTACTAGATTGGCTCTGCTCTTCAATACCTTACATGGAGGGTGCCCAAAGAGGGGTATTACAGCTCTGACTGAGAGCGACTACAATTGTATCCTACCCATTTTTAATAACTGGTTTCCGTTCAAGCAAACCTTCCATCATTTCAAGTTTCAGCAGCTTTATAAGAATCCTATATGAAAGAGATAAATATGTGCAAAAATATAGTTAATAGAAACAATGTGTCATTCACTGGCACAGATGAATATAGAACATTTTTTAGAAGTTAGTAGATTGAATAAAGTTATTATCTTGCATTGCAAATCACTTCCTTAGTCCAGCCAGCTCTTAGCAAAGAAAGAAGCCTGAGGTCAGGCAGACTGGCATGAAGCTGGTAACTCTTCAAAACAGAGAACATCTGGAGAGCTGCCTGTAGGGGCACCTTTTATGCCAGTAATTGCTAATAGCCCCTATACCACAGTTCAGAACAGGAAATAGAAACCTTCTTTTATGTTAATGATTACTTTCTAATTGCGTAAACAGCAATGAGAAAGCAGTCATTTATATCAAGCTACTCCTCCAGCTCAGGGAGGATTTTTTTTTTGTGGTGTTTCTGGTGGCATCGCTGTGGTGAATGTTGAGTCCAAGCTTCCAAAAGGGAGAAAGGATGAAATAAAATACCTTGTAGTCTGTCAACAAAACTGAAGCATTACTCATGGGGGTTTTTTTCATGTAATTAATTTTAAAATAAAATTGAAAGAAGAATAAAAAAATACAAATCAGAAAAGCTAGCATTTTTTTCACAACAGTTTTATTAGCCTGGAGCAGAGTGGACAGTTTACAAGTCCTGAGAAATGTTTAATTAGGCTTGATGTCATGGTATTACTGGATGTCATCTGGTCCTAGCAGTCACAAAATCTAAGTATTACAATTGAAAACTGTCCTAAACTTAGTGTCATTATGCTTTACATAGTCCCAAAAGATACATGTCACAGAGAGCTGTTAGATTTATTAATTATTTAGCTTCATCACAAAACTGAACAAATATTTTATTGCTTGATTAGCAATACTTCACCTCGAGGGCAGTTTTCAGCACAGGCTATTCAGTTATAAGTTATGCTGCTAAGACAGTCTGACAGCTTGCACAAAGTTATTGCTGTCCAAGTTAAAAGAAGTATCTTTCAATGAAATCATACTTGCTTCATAGGAGGCCATAGCTTTGTTTACCCATTAAAGACATTATTTTGCTGTTGTTTCATCGTTCATAAATGAAACAGCAAGAAAATACCTAATTTGAGTTATGACATTTCTAAAGCAAGATCATAAGAAACCAAATCATCACAATGTCAGGTCTTTAGTTTCCTTCCAGTTTTGTATTTAGCATTGCCTAGTCATTTAAAAGGATTGTTATATGATACAACATAAAACAGCCTCAAGAATATAGCAGTTACAGTGTAGATATTTTATATACACTGTGTGAATAAAAAAAACCCAACAAAAAACAATAACCTGTTCAATCTAATTAAAGTTAAAGGAATAGAAAGCGGAAGTGTGAAACACTAGACAGTAGACAAGTTTCTATAAATACAGCTCTGTAAAAAGAAACAACTTAAAACCACTTGTTTAGCTAAAGATCCCAAAATTAGTGAGATTTTTGTAATGGTTAAAGTTCATTTGCAGCTTCTGCTCTGCTCTCATTATCCTCTGCAAAATGGTCATATAATTCACAGTGAGTTTGGTCATCTAATTTTATCTGTTATACTGAATGGAAATGTTGTCTAGATGGGACATAGTCCTCCCAAACCCCTCACTGTACTCTTCTATTTCATCCTCCAGTTAAAGCAGTTAGGGCAGAAGATAATGTAACATGGAAAGCTTTTAAAAAAAGAGTAGCACTGTGCAGCATAATCACTGATGTCTGATTTCCCGCCTGTCTGATGTCTTAAGGAAGGGTGATCTCATTAGCTTCCTTCACAATGAATAATAGTAGGGTGTTTCTTCTCCAGCCACGTGCTAGTTTTCATGAAATTATAAATACTGTTTATCTTTAGTCTTTTTACCCCTATAAAATGACATTCAAGAATAAGTGTGAGTTTGACAGACAGAGTGACATGGGAAATGACTGTATTCATTCTATTTTGAAATTTACTCAATTACCTAGAAAACCTGGCTACAAATTGCCATTTCTCCTTATTTTGATGTGTTCATTCTGAGAATTTCTGGACAGCTTACTCAAGAAAAGAGATATCTGGACACATTCTTTTCCATTCTCTTTATAGTGGGCTTTCACATTTCACCCCCTTTAGGTGAAACTCTAGTTAGTTAGGCAGTTACAAGGAACAGCACAAAGGTTGCCCTTGTCTGATTGCCATAACCCTGAACTACATCAAATAATTATAACTGAGAAGTGTGAATCCCTCTGCAGCTTTTCCACAGCTGCTAGCATAAATAATTGCAACTGCTAGCCAGAGGTGTGTGTAGATCAGCTGTTCATGAACACGAGTTCTTTAGTGATCTAGAGATCCTAGTCCAGGACAGCTCAAGCACTTTGTAGCTTTTGGGGATCTCAGGAAAGCATTCTTTAACAGACTTGTGTGCATGTGTGTATATGTTTAAGAGAATGTCTTAAAAACCAAACGCAGTATAAGTTGTTCATTATCACCATGATTTGTTGGTTAATTATGAAAAGTGCTTATTTCAAAAGTAGAGTTAGTGGTTAATATCATTCGTATTGCCCAAGAAATCTTTCTGTTATGAAAGAAACACTTTTTCTATTGTAAATATTCTCCTGATCTCTTTTCTTTGAAACAAACTGCAATAAGGAATTCATGTTTCTTTTTTTCTGTGTTTTAATGTCACTTCATGAGTGTGCCTGTCTTCTGAATTCATGAACTCCTGTTGTGTTTCATTACAAATGGAAAGCTCAAATATGGTATCTGGTTAAATGCACTCAACCTTTTAGGAAATTACAAAATCCAATATTATGTTTGAATAATAGATATTTTGCCATTTGGTTTGTTGAAATGTAAATATGACTGTATGTAAAACAGAAATGACAGATGGAGAAAGCTGTACGTGCATACACTCATAGAAAAGTAAGAAATGTGTGTTTGTGTCATTGATCTAGAGAAGTTTTGCATAGAAAAGTACATTTTTTATGGAAAAACTGGAAAGGTAGATAGACTACTGTTATTGCTTTCTTGTTTCCTTTGTTTTGAACTGGGTATGTAGTTGCCAAGATGGTAGCTTTTCAAATAAAAGATTTTATGGTTGGCAGTAGAGTAGTAGAATTGCAAATAATTGCTTTTATTTATTTTTTTTTCCCAGTTCATTGCCTGAACAAAAGAATTACAAACCCCCAAAACACTGCTCTATATTGACCCAGAGCTAAAGTTCATTGGTCTCACCACGGAAAAAAAAAGAATGACAACAAATTAACATATTCATAAAATTTTGTTAGAAATATTTCATTTGGATTTTTTACATTATTTTTTAATATTTCCCCAGTTTTCGCATTTAATAAAGCAAAAAGTTATTTCAAAACAAAGAAAAAGAAATGTTAAAAAACCAGATTTTCAGATTCCCCCTTTCATACAAATCTGTTAAAAGTTATTTCAAACCAAAGGCTTTTTTCAGAGAAAGGGAAGTCATAAAATAGAGATTTTCTATTTGCTGTAGGCTTTTAAAATCTTATTAATTAATTTAGGCTGTGATACAAGTTTCGCTAAAGTGGAATTTAAAATTTTATCCTCCATTTGGTTCAGGTCTGTAGTAACAGCTAATGCAAAGTGTGCTCTCCTTGTAAGTACCACAAGCTTTATCAGGGCTTGATGTGAGCACGGGGGTATTCAGTGCAAAAATCTTCCTGGAGGTCCAAGGCTCAGTTTTAAAATATGCAATTCCTTGTGCAAGGACCCATCTGTAAACAAGAACTTATCCACAGTGAATGTTGTCTTAGGAGAGGAACCTGCAGGGTATGGTAGCCACTTGGAAAATCCATTGTTATCTGAAGTAAAATGTTCCCTTACAGCATGCTTCCCTTACAGCTTTGTGCTATGCTGTTCAGTTAAGTCTATAATTGTGAAAGAGAACATTTTTTAGGCTTTGATCCTCCCAGTAATTGTATACGTGATTAATGCTTTACTCATTAATAGGTATTTTGACCCTGAAGAGCCATCCAGAATATCTGCATTAGTTTCAGACTGGTTGTGTGAAAACATACCTGTGTCTTGGACACTGTTTACCTCTATTTTTATGCTAGCTGAGTGTTTCATGTTTTACAGTGCAACTAATATATGTAATAAGCCAATAAGGGTTCTGATTATACTTCTGTAACTTACTTCTTGACATAAAATCTTTCTCCAACTGTGTAAGTAAGATTAATTTGTAATCTTATATGCTTACTGACATCTCCCACAGTGTTCAAAGTAGACTAAATATGTAAAGTCTTGAATACAACTTAGGCCTAAATTATAAAAATAAACACTCTTGTCCACACTACTTCCTCCATTTATCATATGACTGAATCTAAGAGGAAAGATTGAAAGATCAATTCCTTGATCGGGAAAATACAAATAAACAAAACCCCTCAAATTCATAATTCAATAGGTTTAGAAATGTCAGCTGTAAAGAACAGCCTTTTTGGCGAGTGGCAATAGGAAATCCTAATATTTAGTACTGTGTATTGTGCATGAACTACTGATTGATTGTCCAGTTAATCTTTAGATATTTGCTTTGTGCAAATATTAACAATTTCATGAGGTAAGGGTACAAAAGGTAATTTTTGGGATGACATATGAGTATTTGATAGCATTGCAAGGTTATAATGAAGACTGTTAGCAACATGAAGTGTTACTCAGTGTTAATAAAGAATCAGCCCCAGGGAGGAAGCTGAAGATGCAGAGGCTCTCTAAAGGCACATTGCAAGGTGGGATGCGTCTCATCTAAGTTTTTTCACCTTAAAATTAAGAATTTACTTCAAGATAGTATTCCGATCTTGTATTCTTGATAAAGGAAAGTAATTGCATCTTATCTTTACTTGTAGTATCATTCAGTATATTCTTCTTTACTCTTATTATTTGTTATGCTACTGCATAAAAGAAAAATAGGAAAACAGATTCCAGGAGATTTTTATGGGATATCTGAAAAGCCCTTTTACATCAAAAGTTGTTTTATGAGAGCAAGATGACAGCCTTAAAATACTCCTCACTCATTAAAACATAGAAAAGGTTGTGAACTGAAAAGTGAATCGTGGCCTCAAACGAAAAATCAACTGATGTGCTGCAAAGCTGTTTATCCTGTGTCCTAAGTCACCATCCCTTCCATGTCATGTAATCACTGTTAGACAGACGTATGCTATTGCATGAGGCTTCCATGCATTTAACACAGTGCAGAAGAGGGAAACTACAACTGGCTTTGATAGGATTAAATTATACAACTAATCCTTTTTGTTCCAGATGTCAATACATAAAAGTAATAGCAGAGACTCAAATGCAGAACCTCATACATAATTTTAATCCCTCATCCTGTGCTGTAGGTTACAGATCTGGAAATTGTAGCATGTAAAAGCTTCTAAAATTGGACTTCTTTCTCATTGCTTTAAGATCCAGTACTGATAATAGTAAACATTTTACTGAGTTATTTTGGAATTCCCTGTGTGAGAACTAAATGAATTGCAAATTGGTTATACAAAATGATGGAAGGAGTTCAGCATTGTAGGGCAGGTGAAAAGCATGTCACACGTACTGACTTTCCATCTGTGATGGCATACCTAGACAGTGCCAAACTGAAAACTAGGCAGCATGCAACGGCTGAAAAGAAAAAGTGTGATGTGCATTTAATTTCACCAAGAGAACTGGCACATGCCACAGAACACATCAACACCTATTCCAAAATAACTATTTTATGTGAATGAATATAGGTATACTTATGTGTATACACACATACATATGAATTCTAAATGCATATATATTGCTTGCTTGGGTATTGTATTTCTTTATTGTAGAGACAATCTTGTGTGACTATAACAGTTTACACTTCAGGTATATGCTACAGTGCACGTTTTGCAGATGTCAAATGGCAAAAATACATATACATTCTCTAAATCTATACAGAGTCTGATAATTTTCTAGTGCAGAGAAGGTCCTCATTGTGTGAAGATTACCAAAAAAAAAAAAAAGGAACATATTGAAATCTATGTATCTATTTTCTCTTTAAACCACCAGCCTCTCAATAAGAAATAATAAAAAATTGCTTTTGTGGAGCCTAAAATGCTTTATGCTGTGCTGCTGCAAATTTAGTCAGCAATAGCAGCTCAACTCATCTAAAACTCATTTATGAGTTGTGCTGACATGAATGAAACCATCAATGATGCAAAAACAATGACAGAAAGAAAAAAATTATTTTAAGCTTCATTGAAAATAAAAGACAGAACATTTGTCAAATAGGAATAGTTGGTGATTAGTAGAATTTAAAATGTCATCAAAATCTAAAATAATCATACTTAAGGTAGGCTAAATTTATTGCAAGAAGAAATAAAAAAATATTTTAGTTTATTACAGCAAGAGCTAAAAAAATGTTTTAAAGATGATATAGTGCAGTTACCCCTAGACTTTTGGCCAAAATTGGTACAATGTGGACGTGACTTATTTTATCCTCAGCTTTCAGATTCTATGACTATCTAGGGATTTGCGGCATTCAGAACAGAGTAACAACAGCCAAGCAGCCAAGGGGCTTCCTGGAGGTCCCACATGAACGCACCTGCAAATGGTCCCAGTAGATCCTGGCAAGATAGTCTTTTGGGCAACAGACACACTTTTCTGTGTTTTCAGGAAGGCAGTCTGTTGCCCTGGTTTTTGCTAAGCCTTCTGTTTTTAACCTTAGAGTCAGATTTTTTCACACAGTTTCAAGTAAATAATAGCCAGTGTTTACTTAACGGTATTTTCTGTTTTTCATTCCTTTTGTGATAAGAAAACTTTGATGAGCATCTTTCTTCTCCAGTGGGATTGAGAAGGAAGTGACATGCTCTCCAATCCCTTGTGGAGTTGGGAACTACATGAATGTGAGATATGTCAATAATAAAGGTCATTCCCTCCTTTCTGCTGAACCTGGCAGGTGTGAGAGCCTCTTTATTGTGTCTTCCCAGACACATCTGGTGACCCCGAGTTTAGAACTGACATCAGTCCACAGATATTAGTAGTTCATTTCTCTGGTAAAGGCTGCTTCTGGTGGTGTAAAGAGACCTTCACAGTCTGAAGGGAAGCTTGTGAGCTGAAAAGGAAGAAAGGGTAGAAACCACTGTGGTTATCAAGAGTAATACTTGTCCTGACTTGAACAATAGTTTTGTCTTCACTGCAGCCATTCTATAACTATGTCTCTAAAAGAATTTCCAAACTTATAGTTTGGAGCAGTTAATATAGGTATTTTAAGGAAATTCTATTATTGCTTCAGTTAGTGTACATTTTTGTACATAGTATACCTATATATATATATATACACTTTATGTACATCTATGGTTTGAATGCATATTTACGTTTGTACACATGGAAGAGTTTCAGAAAAGTCAGGGTTTTGTGTTTCTCTTCTTCCCATTTGTTTTCCAGGAAGACTTTCAGTCTTTAAAAATATACTAACTGTATTTTCAGTTTTGATGCACAAAAAAGGAATATGTAAAAGTTTTGTTTTTATAGATGATTATATCTAAGCAGATAATAAGGGGTGAAACCTGCAAATATTTATTTAAATGAAACACTGAATTTTCCATGGCAATATTCTAACTCATTTTCTGCTCATTTTCCAAGAATATTCTAGGAAACTGAATAGTGGATGTACCAGAGAAAGTCCTACTCGGAGTTCTAATATGCAGTTATTGAAAATGAACAATAAGCTATTAGTTCTAAGCTCTAGTCTGCTCTCCGGAGAATGAAGAAGAAAACGACTGCTGCTTATATGCTAACTGCAGTGATTTGCCTAAGATCTCCTGCTGTTCTTTGCAACTACAGTCACACATCATGATCATAATCAATTACATCATCTTCCTACAAATATTCAGTGTATTTGTAACTTAAAGCATAGTCAAACATGTCTTATAATATGACCAAACATGGGCAGAAATATCTGTAGAACGGGAAGTTCATGAAGCTAGGTTTTTGTGGCAAGACTAGTATTCACATAGATGATAAAGTGCATAGAACAAAAGTCCTATTCCTGTTTGTTGCTACAGATAAGTAATAAGAGGTCAAAATCAAATTAGTCTTCACTTTTATTCCATTCTTGTAGCAAATTGCTTACGACACTATTGCCAAGTATATTTGCAGAGAGAATTTGGCTAATGTTAACAAATAAATAAATAAATAAATGCTATTATTATATCATGAATCTTTAAACTAATCTCAGATTTCTGTTCAGAGCTGTACCTTTTAGTATGTATGAGTCTCACACTGTTGATTCTTGCCCTGTGGATGCCTGACCCAGGCCTGTGGGTCTCAGGTGTGTGCAGCAGAGAACCCCAGGTTCCTCTCATGCTCTGTAGCCTGCACATCAACGTGGATGGGTCACAAATCAGCAAATACAAGTGGTCATACACCAAAGGGTAGGTCATCGTGTAAAGATTTGTGCTGAAAGGGCTCCAGCAGGGAGGCAGGCTACATCAGTGCAAGGTGTATTATGGCCCTCTGCTCTGCCTGAGTGACCCACTCAAGTGCACCATTGTCTGTCTTGCAGCTGAAAGGAAGATGCTTTTTCACAACTGTTCGAAAAGGAAGAAAGGAAGCTATATTCAGCAAATAAATTATTAACTCTGAATGATTCCCTCAGCTCTATGGCACAGTCATTGCTGGCCCAGTTTTCTGTCTTGCGTATGAAGCATAAAATATCATTCCTGTCCTCAAAGCCTTTTCTTATAGAAATTGGTGAGATGGTTGAAGTCAGAATTAAGCAAGATGAGGCAACATCTTTTGGCAAAGAATATATAATTTCAAAATTCTATGTTTTCAAGATTTTGTTCTGTTCTTGAAAAGGAGAGACGCCAGTGAAATAAAGGCGGGGAAGAACCACCCTGCGATTTCTCTGACATGACAGGATCTACTTAGATGCATCCATCAACAGCAAAATCTTCACATTTGGAACATACTTGGTACAGTGGTCTCAAGATAAACTTTTAGCCCTTTTAGCTCCTATCCTTACTCCTTACCGGAGTTTGATACAGCTCAGCAGTGTGACTTTTCACAGATATCAAAGGGCTGAACAGAAATCTCTGTCACCTACGTCAGCCAATGCAGAGATTTTACTGGCTGATGATGCTGAGCCTCACATACATAAGTCAGTATTTTTACTAAAGTAAGAGGAGTGATGCAAACTAACCTAGATGTTTTCAGGATAAATTAAACTTCCTAGTGTCTTGACTCCTAAGTTTTCTCAGATCATTCATAGTAGAAAATTGAAGAAAATCATCTGGGCAAAAAGTACTTACTTTTTTATTATATATCTGTTCAACAATAGGGGTCCTTATCTCTGTCTTCCAAATAATGGGAAATGAGTGGGAAATGAAACAAGAAAGAAATATGATCTTCCGAAAATAAGACAGTAAAGCAGGGTCAGAACTTAGATTTGACTCAGTATCTTCTGAGTCCCCAATCAGTTTGCAGACTGTCTGCTTGTATATCTGTATCTGTACAGATATACCCCTGAATAGCTACATCTCTATATAACTCTTTTTATAAGTAAACCAGGTGGTTTTTTTCTAAATGATCATTAAGATATCTGAGGAGCTATGTAGATTCAGTAACATTCTATTATTAAGAACATTATTTACTCTGCTTGTTAATGATTAGAAGGACAGAAACCAGAGAATAAAGTAGATGTATGAAATATTTTGGAGGAAAAACTGTTTTATTATGCAGACACTTAAACACATGTATCTGAATAAATTCATTTCATATTGAAGTTTTTCAGTGTAACATGGGAAAACCTCACTTCATTAACAAAAACTGTTGGCTGAAATATTAGTCTCTTAGTGTAGTTAGAAATCCATCCACTGTATAAATTTATGCAGTTATGTAACATGTTTTGACTGGATGTTTTTGTGTGTGAGACTTTTTATTCAGTAATTCATAAAGAAAAAGAACATTTTATTTTGGGAATTTCTTTTGTGTTTCTATGAACATAAAATCTTCGTTTAAAATTGTAATAATTGCAATTAGCTTCCAATGATTATTTCTCTTCTCTATAATTAAACAACACCATAAATATTATATATATATATATATATATTTATATAGTTTTATAGATCAGTTTAATGTAAATATAAATTTGCAATTTACATTTTTAAGATAGGTTTTGAAGGTGTGCAAGATGCTTACGGTTAAATGTGATCATGGTTCTATTTGACTAGGGAAATAAAAACAGGATGATTTACCTTAAAGATCTTCTTAATTCAGCTGGTCAATGGTTGTTCTATGCAGAGACACATATTACACCACTGATATTAGCCCTGAGAGAAACAGTCATCTGTCTGAGGGTCTTGGCTCCAAATTCTTCCTGAGGAATTCAGAAGGCGAGAGGAACGGTTCCAAGTCTTCCTTCCACATTCTGACGTCTTCTACTTCCTTTGCAAAGCAGATGGAGGTACAAGTTACATCACGTGCTAAGTGATTCTGTTCCTTCAGTGCAGTCTGTGCAGATGCCTTTCTGATCTGATCTGATCAGATGCCTTTCTTCTGGAGGCCAGGAGACAGAAAACTGTAGAGAAGTAGAAATTTCTCCTTGACTGAAACTTCCTCAGTGGATCAATATGGAGAACAACCAATTTAAATAAGACACCGTTGATATGTAAGCTACTAAAAGTCAGTACATACCCAAATGTAGGCTTCATACTGAGCCCCTTAAGTCCTTCCTACTGGCTCATACGGTCATCCCACAGCCAATTTAGAAGGTCATTTGACCTGAATGCTCTTCATTACACGAGGTGCAAAGCAGGTTTAAACTTGGCCCGTGGCAAATATCGTATTCAATTCTTAGGAAAAAATGCAACTGCATAGCCAGGCATCACTATACTTTTTTAAGATCATTTTTAAAGCTTTTTGTGTATTCATTCTTCTGCTATTATCCTATTTCTCCGTATCTGGATTTTGCTGACTTTTTTTTTTTTTTTTTNCTTCCAAATAATGGGAAATGAGTGGGAAATGAAACAAGAAAGAAATATGATCTTCCGAAAATAAGACAGTAAAGCAGGGTCAGAACTTAGATTTGACTCAGTATCTTCTGAGTCCCCAATCAGTTTGCAGACTGTCTGCTTGTATATCTGTATCTGTACAGATATACCCCTGAATAGCTACATCTCTATATAACTCTTTTTATAAGTAAACCAGGTGGTTTTTTTCTAAATGATCATTAAGATATCTGAGGAGCTATGTAGATTCAGTAACATTCTATTATTAAGAACATTATTTACTCTGCTTGTTAATGATTAGAAGGACAGAAACCAGAGAATAAAGTAGATGTATGAAATATTTTGGAGGAAAAACTGTTTTATTATGCAGACACTTAAACACATGTATCTGAATAAATTCATTTCATATTGAAGTTTTTCAGTGTAACATGGGAAAACCTCACTTCATTAACAAAAACTGTTGGCTGAAATATTAGTCTCTTAGTGTAGTTAGAAATCCATCCACTGTATAAATTTATGCAGTTATGTAACATGTTTTGACTGGATGTTTTTGTGTGTGAGACTTTTTATTCAGTAATTCATAAAGAAAAAGAACATTTTATTTTGGGAATTTCTTTTGTGTTTCTATGAACATAAAATCTTCGTTTAAAATTGTAATAATTGCAATTAGCTTCCAATGATTATTTCTCTTCTCTATAATTAAACAACACCATAAATATTATATATATATATATATTTATATAGTTTTATAGATCAGTTTAATGTAAATATAAATTTGCAATTTACATTTTTAAGATGGGTTTTGAAGGTGTGCAAGATGCTTACGGTTAAATGTGATCATGGTTCTATTTGACTAGGGAAATAAAAACAGGATGATTTACCTTAAAGATCTTCTTAATTCAGCTGGTCAATGGTTGTTCTATGCAGAGACACATATTACACCACTGATATTAGCCCTGAGAGAAACAGTCATCTGTCTGAGGGTCTTGGCTCCAAATTCTTCCTGAGGAATTCAGAAGGCGAGAGGAACGGTTCCAAGTCTTCCTTCCACATTCTGACGTCTTCTACTTCCTTTGCAAAGCAGATGGAGGTACAAGTTACATCACGTGCTAAGTGATTCTGTTCCTTCAGTGCAGTCTGTGCAGATGCCTTTCTGATCTGATCTGATCAGATGCCTTTCTTCTGGAGGCCAGGAGACAGAAAACTGTAGAGAAGTAGAAATTTCTCCTTGACTTAAACTTCCTCAGTGGATCAATATGGAGAACAACCAATTTAAATAAGACACCGTTGATATGTAAGCTACTAAAAGTCAGTACATACCCAAATGTAGGCTTCATACTGAGCCCCTTAAGTCCTTCCTACTGGCTCATACGGTCATCCCACAGCCAATTTAGAAGGTCATTTGACCTGAATGCTCTTCATTACACGAGGTGCAAAGCAGGTTTAAACTTGGCCCGTGGCAAATATCGTATTCAATTCTTAGGAAAAAATGCAACTGCATAGCCAGGCATCACTATACTTTTTTAAGATCATTTTTAAAGCTTTTTGTGTATTCATTCTTCTGCTATTATCCTATTTCTCCGTATCTGGATTTTGCTGACTTTTTTTTTTTTTTTTTTTAATGTCATTTTAAGCAAGCTAGGAGCAGAACAAGAAGAAAATTCACTCAAGGCTCAGGCTTTAATTTATTTTGCAGTTAGGTATTTAGAGCAAGGGTTTTGAATTTATCCAGCTTGACACATGTAAATGTCTTTAGCCCTATTTCTTCCTTTTTAGTGTGACAAATAGAAATCCTCCCCCAAAATAAAAACTGAGGTATATGAGGTTGCTGCTGTTTTCACAGAGCTCTGCTCTGGGAATGACTTTTTGGCCAGCAAAATCCTCTTTGTTTCTCTTTGTGAGTTTAATATTCTTCATAAGTGAAGGGCCTAAATTGGCTTAGTTGTCTCAATTAGTTCCCAGGTAGTGAGTGCTTTCCTGAGGTGTTTCTGTACCCTTTCTGAGAAATAAATTCCCAAAGTGGTTCACTGGAAATATGTGCCATGATCTGAAAGTTACAAAAGACCTCTTCACTAGCTGTGGATTAAATACTACCTGAAGGTTTAGATAAAGGTTCTGAAATAAAGAGTACAGTTGCATAATCTGGAAGAGAATATGTCAGTTTCCATATTTATAAAAAAAATTATTTGTGGACCAGTTCTCTTCCTGGATAGTTCAGGCTAAACTGACCTTACAGGATTCAAACTGAGATCAATAACTGAGACTAGAATTGGTTTTTATGTCAGTTTAAATATATCTGTGTTGATGAGTATGTGACTTTGCAGGATTTTTTTTGGTAGTGCTTTGGTATAGTTGAGCTAAGTCCTTTGACTGACAATGGAGGGGGTTATGGATAGTCAGCAAGTGCATGTCCGACCATGATCTGACTAACTAGTCTAGAAAGTGTGTGAATGAACGTTTTATGAAACAGAGTAAACACCACCATTGCATGTTGTGAAACAAGCAGATCTGTAGAAGCTACTGCAAATGGAGCAGTTTCTTGGAGATGTAGCTCTGTTATCTGTGCTTAGAGAATGTGTGCAAGTGTCAGCATTCTCTCTCCTGAACAGGCCTGAATGAAAATCAGTTTTCCTACTTACAAAATGTATTTACAATTTTTCGGGAAATGAAGCCATAAAATAAAAATATGATCTTGCAGAAACTTGTAAAGGAAATTTTTAGATATTTGCAAGCTTCATCCTCCTTCCCTGTTCCACCCATGTTATATACCCATGACCAAGTCATTCTTTGCATGAGGAAGAGTCTGGTCCTCCATTCTGACTCAAGTCAGAAATTTGAATGCTCTGACAAGAGGCTGCTGCAGTTGTTAATTGCAAAATCAACTCTTCAATTATATGGTCTTTCAAATCCTTTTCCCTGAGCACTATTACCAGATATGTCTGAAATCATCCTCCAGTCATCCTGGCCAGATGAGTTACCCAAAATGTGATGCTCAAACAGACTTGTCAAGTCATGATGACTTAGCTATTGGAGTCCCACTTTCTCTTAAAGAGATCCCACATGAAGCCATGTGAAATGAGCTACTTTTCAGTGCAAAACTACTGAGCTTCACTTATTTTCTTTTCAACATTCATGCACTCTTCTATTACACTTTATTATACACAGCTCCACAAGAGAATTGGATCATTACCAGTACATGAGAAAACAGTCCCCCTTCTTAGCCTAGATTCCCTTGTCCTGAGGGTCAGTTTGGAAGTTATTTTTCCTTTCAAAGTCATCTTTGATGGAGGTGTCAATCTGCACTTGGAATGATTCAGGTTTACATAAAAAACAACGGACTGCAATTGAAAGTTTACAGATGAGGTAATTCTCATTTTGGAAAAGGAAAAATAAGAAACAATAGGAAAGGAGCAGCTATAGGCTATGTAATAGCTACAGAGCAGCAATATTTAATGCATAAAAAGCTCAGAATGTTTTCAAAACCAGTTTTCTAAAATGTTTATAATGTCAGACAGTTTTATGATATTAGCTGAGCAATAAAGCAATTTTGAAGTCATATATTTCCTGGAAGCTAATGACTGGACACTGGATCTGAAGCCCCATGAAAGGACTTGTCATTTTACCTCTCCTGTCATTACCAGCTCAAAAGAGATTAAAACTCTATTTTATATCACAGGTGTCTAAAAATAAAGAGGAACGTAATTACTTTAAAATATTTTTCCTCTCTACCCATTTAAAATTCTGTTCTTCTACTCAAAGTTTTGACCTACATCATTGCTTTTGTTTCTTATTATATTACTCTGTGGAAGAAGCAGACATCATGATTCTATCAGTAAAATTCTGAACCAGTTCCCCCAAGATTTTAATAGCATCTGATTTATTGAATTTAGCGATCCTCTATAGGAACAAATGAATGAAGTGCTTTATAGTTTTAACATATCTCCACTTCCCTCTGCCTCTAAAACTCTAATCTCTTTTTGATTTAGGGACACAGACCAACAAACCAAGCACAGTTTAGGGGATATTTTTCCAGAAACATGAAATCTCTCATAACTGTTTAAACCGAGAACTTATAGGAAGATGGTTTTAAACTGTGAAGCAAAGGGCCACATCCCTTTCACAAGTAAATCATCATAGTACTCCTGACTTCGTTCAAAATCAGTATAACTTTGCTCATTTCTGTTAAATGAGTGTCTGACCCAAGGTTTTCCACAGAGAACTGGTGGCCTTCCTGTGCGTATTTCAGTTTTGAAGAGTTTCTCTGGACATTTTTTTTTATAAAACTAGTGATTTTCCCAGCACATTTTCTAGTAGCAGCTGTATTAGTAAGTAAAATTATCCAAGAACCAATCTGTGGCAGAAAGTTGCACAGTTTTCTCCCTGCTCTCAGAGGCTTCGTGCATCCAGCCTGCTGGGAATAGCCCCTTGCCTAGACTTTTCCATGAATGCTGCTTGGGCACTGTATAGGACAGTCCTGGTTGGCACAGGTCAAAGCTCTTTTAGGAACTATGCTAGGAATTCAAGAGTATGATAGACTGTATACCAGAACTTTTGTCTGTGGCCTGTTGAGAAGTTGCTTTTAGATCTTAGGTTCCTTTCATTGTTGTGTAGGAATTCAGTTTAATTGGGAAAGTGATTTTTTTCCCTTAAAATTGATACTTGCACAAACTGGGTCCTGTTGATTTCAGAATTGTTACACAAGTTTGGTGTCTCTTGCACTGAACTGCTTTGAATGTTGAGCTAGTTTTATTAAGTTAATGACTCTGATAAATAAGTTCTATATTGTCTTCTGATACATTTTTTTTTTCTTGAAAATCAAGACAATCCTACATGCACTATGCAAACTGAGTTTGTAAGTCTTCTTAAAGTCTTTGTTGCTCACCATGTATCTGTCATAAGCTTGTTGTGTGTCCTGGAGCGGAGCAGAGAGAGAGAGAAAGACGCAGGAGGCAGGGCGAAGCAGCTTGAGGTGATTTATTTAATTATTTACAACTCTTTTATAGGATAAGTTTCTTATGGTTTAATTGTCTAATTCCTTAACCACCCCAGGGGGTGATTGGTCAAATTATATTCACAATATTTTTCTGCTAGGACTATAAACAATTAGCAGGTGTCCATAGTTATCAAAAACTGTACAGATAACTTCTGTGAGAAAGAGAACTTTCTCACAGGATTAGAGAAAAGCAGAAAAGTTCCTGCAAGCAGCAATTTTCGTATCCACATGTATCCCTACAATTATCTTAAAAGTCCAGCTCTTCAGTTGATGCAGTAATTAAAGTTCTGTGCAAAAGTGGTGAGCCTTGAGCAATACACTGAAAACCAGTGTGAGAAATCAAATCAAGAAAAATTAATATCTTTTGCAGATATCAGTTTCCCTTTCTATATGGCCTGAATATCTGCAGTTACTATAAACGCTGCCAATTATGTATCAGTAGAAATGATCAGCCACAACAAATGTATGTCTTTCAATCCAGGAAGCGAACAAATGGAAAAACATTGTCAAGTTATGCTGTATAGTAGGTGTTCTTCATTTCAAATATTTCACATTCTGTACAAGAGCCTGAATTTATCTGCTCAGGGCAGACTGCTAAACAAGTTGCTGGATTCTATTTTTCTGCAGTGATTGCTTTTAGGACATGGTGCTGTAATAAAATGTGCTGTCCTTCCAAAGGCATGCAATCAACTGCATATAGGCAACTGCAATCCAACCCATGTAACAGCAGGTCTGTCAGAAATTAACTTCCTTTGATGCAAACATTTATGGAAAAATGAGTGCTTTTTTTTCTTTTTGCTTTATGTTATTGTTGTTGTTGTTTTTCTTTAGCTGAATACATCTTAGTTGCTGGCAGTTTCACTATTAGCTGGCTAATACTGAGATTGTTAACTTTCATTAAGTCGGTATGGAGCTTGATTCCCACTGTTCTTTCAACTTCCATTAGAAACTCTTTAATTGAAGCTCTTCATACAATGTCTGTTAACCGTGACTGAGATATGCTCAGAAAATTGCAGCTGTTCAATTTGGGCCATTTACATCTGTTGCAGAAGGTCACCTACTAGTTATGACTGAAATTGTGACACCTTAGGGCTTGTGGTATTTTATTTATTTATTTACTTACTTACTTATTAATGTAGAAAAATCCAGTCAGTATGTCAATTCAGGCATTCAGTCTCTGCCAGACTTGTCTCAAATTTGGATCCTGAGCACATAACCACCCTATAAGTTAATGTTGCCATAATGTTTCCTGAGGTGCTGAAAGTGTTCTATTTCTGCAGTAAAATTTCCAAAAGCAATCAATTTTTGATAGTGGGGAGTAGATCAATGTTTCTCTTATACTGGTACCCACCAGGAGCCATAATCTAGGGTCCTCTTTTAGCTTTTCTGCTCAGTCTGACTCAACAATTATTTACTGCACACTGAGCAGAGAATGTTCTGCATACAGCATAGCCAGAAAGGGCTGGGTAGAGCACTCACTATGGATGCAGATGATACAAGTTCAGCTCTTTTTCACCCTTCCCCTCACCTTAAGAGCATTTGAATGCATCTTTTCCAAGAAAGTGATTTAACTATGAGAGTCTCTTTGAGTCTGCTTCCCAGATTTCTTAACAAACCTTTTATCTGAGACAGGAATAATTTCTTCATCTGTCTAAGCTCTAAAACCTAGAGTCAGTTTGTTGTCTGGCTGTTTTAAGAATTCATTCAAGAAGAAGCATTTTCCACATGGCCCGGAAGGCATACATCTCTATTACTTTATTTTGGGTGGCTAGAAATCTCAGCTGAGATTTATCTTATCAGTGAGGGATTTGAATGCATCTCAGCTGAAAAGGAGCTATTGGATTACTCAGCTATTGGATAGAGGGAGGAGAATGCAACGCTGCAGAGGACGTCTGAGGAATGGCTGTCTTAGATATGTTTTTAGTATTATGTCATCGCTAGAATGTGAATCTTGCAAAGCAGCTCTCTTTAGTCCTTATTAATGCAAGAATAGAGTGATCATCTGTGAAAAACCATGAATGAAAGGGAAAGAGGTTCTTAGCTTACTGATAGTTGCTGTGTGTGAGTATTGCTCTAAAAGCATGAAGAGATGTATCTGTTGGTAATGTAGATGAAGAGTCCATTTAACACTGTCAATAAAGGCAGGGATAATACTTCTCCCATTTATTTTCTTGTGCATTCCTCAGCAGACCTATGTTACAACCATTAGAAGATTACTTCATGGTTTTAAGTGAGCATTATATAGGTAACATTTTCCCAAATAGCTAGCTATTTTAATGGATATTTGAATATCAAAAATGTATTAACACTAAAATAATACAGATATTATTATCCTTCTTTTGGCTCTTCCTATATTTTTGATTACATACCTGTTGCTGTCCGGTGCAGCTTCTGAAAACAGCTTTGGCCCATGGAAGAATCAGAGACACGATATTTCTTAGGTGTTCATTTGATCTTTATTTCTCCTCCAGCCAGTATGGCCGGTCACCAGGCACAGACTGAGCCCTCTGGGAAAACCCCCGCAGTTTCCCAGCCTGGGCAACACCAAATACCCAATAGCAAACAGAGCCCGAGAACGTGTGCCCTGAGAGCAGGGGTCCGAGGAACCCCGTGCCCCGCCATGCGTCCATCCCAGGCCCCCTCCCATCCAGAGGGAGCGGGAGGGGAGGGTGGGTGAGCCCCAACACCTCACCCTTTTGTTTTTATTAAAAAATGACAAACAATTTCCAAGAACACAAGCAACCCTTTGAGTTTCAAAAAATCCAAGCAGAGCATTTCTGAAGCATCCCAGAGCTGGCAGGAGAGAGATGGAGGCCTTCTGAA